>CAUDMG010003488.1:0-30000 GCA_958450375.1 Homarus gammarus
ACAGCAGTACTGACTTTTGACGGACTTGTTAGGCCCACTCATGTCTTGGTAGGATATGAGAGGGTCCAGACCAAAACATATATTCCATTTCCAATGCGTTGTTTCAACTGTCAAAGATTTGGACACACTGGTAAGGCCTGCCGTAACACCCAGGTATGCTCCAAGTGTGCTCAAACTGGACACAGGGACAATGACTGTACACAAACGGAGGAAAAATGCTACCACTGTTCCGGTCAGCATGCTGCCTCAGACAGGAAGTGCCCTTCCTACCTGAGGGAGTATGAGATCGGTAAGGTGAGAGCAGAGAATAATTTGGACTACAGGGAGGCTAAGAGGCAGGTGGAGATGTCCTTGCAGACACCAACACCTGGAATGTCCTTTGCATCTGCTGTATCCAAAAATACCTCACCTCCCAAAATGTGCACCATTGGAACCCAGACTGAGACCAGGACCATCTCAACACAGACTGACTTCATAATCCCCGGTTATTCAACCAAAGACGAGAACACTAATACAACCATGACTAATAACGAGACCACAAAACCCAAACCGACTCGCGACCTTACCTACCCTCAAGTAAAGAGGAGGAGAACGCAGTCACTAGAGAACTTGACAAGAGACTCAACACAACCACCAACCTTTCGCATTGTTGAAAGGTCCCCGGGGCAGGGAGCCCTGCTGAGCAGAGTACTGGCTCTTCGGAGCTGGGAGACTGCTCACCTGATGAGGGGGATTCTTCCCTGGAACAATTTTCCCCCCGATTTACAAGAGGAAAATCTAAAGCCCAAAACGCTGACCATATCAACTCTCAGACTTAAAATTCAGTATCATCCAGTGGAATTGCAGAGGTGCTAGGAATAAAAATGCTCAATTTCATTTACTTATGTCATTATTCCGGCCGGACGTTTTTTGCCTACAAGAGACGCTACTTGCGGGTCACGACGACCCACCTGTATTCGACAACTACACGTCCTACAGGGGAGACAACCTAAGGGGGGTAGCCCTATACATTCGGAGTTCATTCGCCCAGCAAAGAGTCAGTCTGAACTTGAACCTGCAGGCTGTCGCGTGCAGAGTTAAGATTCGGACTGGCTATGTTGCCATCTGTTCACTATACTGTCCTCCGGGCGGGCTCATTGACGATGGTGAGCTTGAGGAGCTATTCAACCAACTGCCAGGAAAGAAAATGATCCTCGGCGACCTCAATGCTCACCATTTGCGGTGGGGCAGTGTCCGGAGTGACGGAAGGGGAGAGCAGGTGGCTGCAGCTATCCTCCACTCCAACTTGTCTCTTCTGAATGACGGTAGTGCGACTCGAGTGGACGAACGATTTGGCACAGCGTCGGCTATAGATCTTTCTATAGTTGACGCTGCCTTGCTATTAGATTGTAAATTTTCTACATACGACGACTCTCTGGGTAGTGACCATTTTCCGATCTGCATTTCTTATGAGTGTGGCGCCCCGACGGCTACTCCCGAGGTGCGCTACAACCTTAGGAAGGCAGACTGGGGGTATACTCAGAAGCCGTTCGTATAGACACCATTGGACAAGACATCAACACCAAAATTACACACATACAACAAGCTATAATACACGCTGCAGATTTAACAATTCCTAAGACTTCTGCAAAAACCCACAGGCCTGGAGTTCCATGGTGGACACCAGACTGCCGACGAGTTGTCTGTGAGCGAAATAGGAGTTGCCGTTTATTTAATAGAATTCCATCACTTGTAAACTTAATTGAGTATAAAAAAGCTAGAGCCAAGGCTAGGAGAGTTCTCGGGGAGTGTAAGAGAGAGTCTTGGCGGGCGTTCGTCTCCACTATTAACAAGGATACCCCTTCCTCTGAGGTATGGTCCGCTATAAACCGGGTCAGATCCAAAGGAGGAAGGAGTTTTATCCCACAGGTGAGTAGTGGAGGGCGGATTCTCGACGATCCCCAGGCCATTGCCAACACCCTAGGCCAGAAGTTTGCAGATGCCAGTAGCTCCACCAATCATGATCCACGCTTCGGCGTGTTCCGTGATCGTGCCGAGCTCTTGCATCTCGACTTCGAGAATGGGGACGAACAGGGCTACAATCGAGCATTTTCCCCAGAGGAACTTTCCTTTGCTATTAATAAGGGCAAGGGCTCTACTCCTGGACCTGACGGTATACGATACGAGATGATTAAGCACCTTGACCAGGGAAACCTGGACAAATTGCTAGAAGTGTACAATGAGATCTGGACGTCCAGAACGTTTCCAAACTCATGGCACTTTGCCCATGTCGTACCGATCCCGAAGAGGGACAAATGCCCGAATAACACCAACTCATTCCGTCCGATTTCGCTCACAAACTGTCTGTGTAAGGTCATGGAACGTATGATAAAGCGTAGACTAATGTATTTTTTGGAAAGTAACAACTTATTGAATGATCGACAGTGTGGTTTCCGCCAAGGTAGAAGCACACTAGATCATTTAATAAGTCTTGAAACTGACATCTCAAAAGCTCTTTGCAGTAAAGAAACATTAATTGCAGTATTTTTAGACATAGAAAAAGCTTTCGACATGACATGGCGGACTGGCCTCATGATGAAGCTCCACGCCATGGGTCTGAGAGGTAATTTGCCAATTTTCATCAGTAATTTTTTGCAAGACCGGACTTTTTCCGTCAAACTAAAAGGTAACGTAAAATCAGACATATTTGTCTTAGAAAATGGAGTTCCACAAGGTAGCGTTTTGGGCCCGATTTTATTTCTTGTAATTATTAATGATTTCCTATCACCAGCCCCCAGCTTGAGTGACCTCAAATTCTCCTTGTTTGCTGACGATTGCGCAATCTGGCGCTCCTCTCGAGTTGAGAGGCTATCTGCACAAAGGGTGCAAGCCGGCCTAAAAGCCGCGGAACAGTGGGCAATACAATGGGGATTTAGGTTTTCAGTTGAGAAGACAGTAGGAGTAGTCTTCACTAAGAAACGTAACATTAGAAATCCAGTATTAAAATTAAATGATACTCCTATTAAATTTCAGACTTCAGTAAAATTTCTTGGTGTTCATTTTGACCGGAAATTAACGTAGAAAAACCACATTAACGAACTTGAAAGTAAATGTCTTAAAGTCACAAACATCCTGAAAGTTTTATCAGGTACTACATGGGGAGCCGATAGGAAATCTTTATTAATGGTGTATAAGACCCTGATCAGATCAAAACTTGATTATGGATGCCAGTTGTATGCTTCGGCATGCGACACCACACCCGCAAGGCTAACCAGAATACAGAACCGATGCCTTCGTCTATGTCTGGGTGCCTACAGGTGTACACGTGTAGTTAAACTAGAGGTTGAGGCCCACGTCCCTCCACTTCACATCAGGAGGGACATGTTGACGCTAAGGTACGGGTTGAGTGCGGCTAGGAAGCGCGGCACAGGCCACCCAGGTTGGTGTGCTGTTGCCAACTTCCGTTTCCTGCAGCTGCGTAAGTCCCCGTCCTCGGTTGTCCGCCTCCAGACCTTGTGCCAGGGTGCTGGTATCCATTTCGGAGATGTTGATAGATACGTTCCACCGTTGTGTCCGCCATGGGAGAACCCCAACCTCCATGTGGAAACATCGTGGCTTCCGGGAGCAAAGAATGACTTTCATCCTGAGTTCCTGAGGCAACTTTTCTATCAATTTCTTGAAGGATTCAGCACCTATACTCACGTGTACACCGACAGGTCCAAGACTGACGACAACGTTGGAGCCGGTATCTGGAGCAGAGACGAGGAGTGGAGCTCCCGCCTGCCGCGGCATGCAACTATTTTCTCTGCAGAAATGTTCGCAATTAGTAAAGCCATTGACATTGCAATAACAAGCAATGTCAGTGATGTTGCTGTCATTTCAGATTCCATGTCAGCTCTTAAAGCAATTGAAGGTGGTGATACTACCAGCAATGAAATACAGGGCAACATTATTAATAAATTACATGAGTGTGCCAAGAATATTGTGCTGGTGTGGGTGCCTGGGCATTGTAACATTTGGGGCAATGAACAGGCAGACAGATTAGCAAGAGCGACTGTGGGTCTCGGGGAGACAACTAATGTGCCCTGGGAGACTCAGTCGTGTCTCTCCTTGGGGAAGACATATACATTTGAAAAGTGGCAACATGATTGGACTAGGCTAAATCTCCACAACACCTGGAAGCCTAACATAGGTAACTGGCCCTCAGCATACAGGAAGAATAGGAGGGAAGAGGTCGTTCTCGCCAGACTTAGGCTGAACTGCACCTATCTGACCCACCTAGGGGCCTACCTTGATCAGTCCTTTCCACCCATCTGTTCCACTTGCAACCAAACTCTCTCCATCAAACATATTCTGACTGAGTGCAGCCAGTACGAACCAGAGCGCCGGCAGCTGGTTATCCTAGCTGCCGAGCAAGGCTTCGTGCTGACTGTACCCAACCTATTGCAAGATGATGTCACCATCAGTGACGTTGTAATAACCTTCCTCAAGGAGACCCATCTTATCGGCATGCTATGATTGACACACGCATGAACTCTTTTTATATCTATTATATGTATACAACCATGCCTAAAGAAAATAAAAATGAATAAAACAAAATTAAAACATACAACATGAGAAACACATCACAAACCTTATCATTACATACAACACTCACATTTATCAAGTTAAACTGACACCCACCAACACATATTCAAACAAAAAGACACGGGCTACAAAAGACTTTAAAAAAAAAAAAAAAAAAAAAAAAAAAAAATCACAGAGAAACTAGTCACCTGACAAGCCATTTCATCTGGTTTGTCAGTAAATCACCATCATATCACTCATGCATACCATAATTCATCCCCAATAAAAAACAACAAGAAGAAAGAACTAACCAAAATACCAAGAACAAGAAGAACACAAGAATAACAAGAAAAGAAGAAACAAGAACATCAGATTAGTTGTAGCAAAAAAGAAGAGCAAGATTAGAAGAAGAAAGAAAACATCAGCTCCGGCCGAAATAGCCTAATGGCGAAGAGGCCAGAAAACCCTAACAACTTTGAACTTTGAACGACGACTATGGGCACCCAAGTTGGCCCTTTGCTTGCCCGGACCTGCTCCCACCCTCCCTCTGCCTCGTCCTGATTGTGATTGTTGCACCATCAGGGCATTTGCCTACCCCCTCACGCAAGCGGTGTTTAGCCACTGCACCTGTTCTCTCCTTCTAAAATTCATTTCCATCCTCTCTTTACTCTTCCTCTGAACCTCCTTCCCCCCTGTCACTAGCATTTTTCTTCTTCTTCTTCGCGGAGATTCCTGACATCAACGGCATCCCATTCAAGATGATTGCCTACATGTGGGACAACTTGAAGCTGGGAGTAATCTCCCACGCCGAAATTGCCCACGTGGACCAAGAAGAACTAAGTGAGCTCCTCCAGGGTCAACTCCAAGTTGTAAAGAAGCTGTCCGACACCACTGCCCTCATCGGACACCACTCCACCTTACCCGAGGAGGCTCAACTGGCGTGGGTAACTGTGCCAGTCAAGCCCTACTGCAAACCGAATCGGTGTTACAAATGCCAGCACTATGGACACACTGTAAACAAGTGTGAAGCGCAGGAGGACACCTGCTCCAAGTGTGGCAGCCCTGGACACCGCTACACGGTCTGCCCCAACGAAGAAAAGAAATGCGCTGCTTGTGGTGGCCCACACTCCTCCGCCGACCGGAACTGCCCCAGATGGAAGGAGGAGTGCAAGGTAGCCAAAGTCCGCCTCGAGAAGAAACTGAGCTACAAAGAGGCCCTCCTTGCTGTACGCTCCCAAGAAAAGAAAAAACCAGCAGAAAAGAAAAACCAAAAAAAGAAAAACCAAGTAAAGAAAACTCTCGAGAAGTCGCCCACCACACTGCACCAAGAACTCCACGTGGTCCGTGGAGAAGAAGCCCCAAATCAAGAACACCACGTGGCCGGTGGAGCTGAAGCCTGCGCGGAGGAGGAGTTGGAATACCTCAACCTCACCCTCTCTGAATTCTACCACACATATGAGTACCTACCTCACGAGGAAGACGAACAACAAGACCCAAACACAAACGAATGGACAACTCAAGAAAGCAAGAAGAGGAGGAGAGAGAGAAGAAAATCGACCTCAAGCTAAGAAGACCAAGACATCTCCTCACAAGAAACCAAAACACATTCAAGCCGCCCAAGCACTGAACATCCATTGCCCAACCCAACACACTGCACCTGACGCTTGACCTGACGCCAGCCTGGCTTTGTCTTGTCGCCTCCCGTCTGCCCCCACCCCTGAACCCCTCACGCAAGCGGTGTCTAGCCACTGCATCTGTTCTCTCCTCCTAAAATTCACTTCCATCCTCTCTTTATTCTTCTTCTGAACCTCTTTCCCCCCTGTCACTAGCATTTTCGATTCGATTCGATTCGGCTGTACGCGAGACTCTCTCTAACCCTCTCACCATGAACGGTTACGAGTTCGATAGCGTGGCGCGGATTCGTCCAGACACGCATACCTGCCCCAAGAAGCTAAATCTCCTAGTTCTCCAGAAGTTCTTTAGAGCTAAGGGGATCGTAGGGGTCACCAAGGTGGAGCGTCTAAAGCTCCATGGAGACATCAAGATCACCTTCGCCGAAAAGGGCACGCCCGCCCAGCTCGCGGAAATTCCTGACATTAACGGCATCCCATTCAAAATGATTGCTTACATGTGGGACAACTTGAAGCTGGGAGTAATCTCCCACGCCGAAATTGCCCACATGGACCAAGACGAACTAAGCGAGCTCCTCCAGGGGCAGCTCCAAGTTGTAAAGATGCTGTCCGACACCACTGCCCTTGTCGGACACCACACCACCTTACCCGAAGAGGCTCAACTGGCGTGGGTAACTGTGCCAGTGAAGCCCTACTGCAGACCGAATCGGTGTTACAAGTGCCAACACTATGGACACACTGTAAATAAGTGTGAGGCGCAGGAGGACACCTGCTCCAAGTGTGGCAGCCCTGGACACCGCTACACGGTCTGCCCCAACGAAGAAAAGAAATGCGCTGCTTGTGGTGGCCCACACTCCTCCGCCGACCGGAACTGCCCCAGATGGAAGGAGGAGTGCAGGGTAGCCAAAGTTCGCCTCGAGAAAAAAATGAGCTACAAAGAGGCCCTCCTTGCTGTACGCTCTCAAGAAAAGAAAAAACCAGCACAAAAGAAAAACCAAGAAAAGAAAACTGTCGAGAAGACGCCCACCGCACAAAACCAAGATCACCACGTGGCCCGTGAAGCTGAAGCCCACGTGGTCTACCTCACCGCCTCTGACCTCTTCCACACCTATGAGAGCCCATCTCACGTGGAAGATGAACAACAAGACCCAAACACAAACGAATGGACATTCCAAGAAAGCAAGAAGAGGAGAAGAGTGAGAAGAAAATCGACCCCAAGCTAAGAAGACCAAGACATCTCCTCCACACAAGAAACCAAAACACATTCAAGCCGCCCAAGCACTGAACATCCATTGCCCAACCCAACCGCGCTGCACCTGACGCTTGACCAATCGCCAGCCTGGCCTTGTCTTGTCGCCTCCCAGCTGCCCCCACCCCTGAACCCCTCACGCAAGCGGTGTCTAGCCACCGCATCTGTTCTCTCCTTCTAAAATTCACTTCCATCCTCTCTTTATTCTTCCTCTGAACCTCCTTCCCCCCTGTCACTAGCATTTTTCTGTTCTGTTCTGGCTGTACGCATTGGAGCCAGGACCACCATAGAGAGCAGACACGCAGAGCGACGGGGACGCCGGAGAACAAACAGACACAGCTGATTGGCTAGTTCTGGGACCTCTCCCACCTTCCCACTTACCCTGGAAATCACAAGCACCTGACTCCATTCTCCATAACTAACAAATCTGTTGATTCAATCGACACATTGAGCCTCTCCTACAGTATCGGACCTCCCTTAGGAACCCCGAATGCTGCTGAGGGGCTTGGTGTGAAGAAAGAGTCATCAGTAAGTTTTCAGACCTTTTTCTACCACTCTAACCTTTATCTTCCGTGCCGTGAAAGGACCTATTCCCCTGTCAGTTGACGTACAGGGGAGTATTCGTCCGGAAACGCCCTCTGTCCCCACACCTCGCTAGTGCGTGTTTGTGTGAAGGGTGGGGGGTCAGCACAGCCTGCCGATTCGCCTGGGGACCTCTGTGATAGTGCAGGGTCTCCCCTACGTGAGGGGCGCAGGAAATCAGGGACTGTTAGGGGAGATCTCCATAAATCTCCAATTTAAACATGCCTTCAATTAAAATTAAAGTGGACCGTACCATCCAACCGTGCACAGACCTCGCCTCACTCATTTTCCAGCTGACCTTGATATTTCAGATCCGTTCCTTCACAAACGACGATATCATCAAAATCTTTGTACAAACTGATGAAGAGGCCGACCAATTCCACTCCCCAGCTATGAACAACAAACTGAAAAACAATGGCTTAACGGTCCTCAGTTCCCCTGAGTACCGTGCAAAATGCACCCTCATATGCAGGAAAGTAATCCCACGTATTCTTGACAACCCAAACCTTTTGAATGAACTCAACTCACACAACACCTCCCAAATGACATATGCAGCCTGGATGGGAACTCTCCCCATGTTAAAAATCACTACAGCTACACAAACTGACGCCATCAAATTAAAATCCAACGAAATAAAATTCGGCAACAACATCATCCCCTCACGAAACATTGAATTCCAACACTACATACCAGCTCACCAATGCTACAATTGCTACCAATTTGGACACAACACCTACCGTTGCAGTAACACACAAACTTGTTCAAAATGTGCCAATCAAGGCCACTCATACCGTAACTGCACTGCCACTGTAACTAAATGCTGCAATTGTAAAGGCCCACACTCTGCCATCAGCAACAAGTGCAAAATCAGACTCGATAACAGCACAACACCACTCCCTCCCCGCCGACCCTCACCTCCCACTGCACCTCCCACAGCACCACCTCCTCCTCCCCACCACTCACTCCCTACTCCCACGACCCTCCCCACCCGCACTTGCTGGACCAACAACCTGACCGCCCCCCTTCCCTCCACCGACACTGACGCAAAAATCACCACTATCATACTTCTGGCACATACCCTAAGCAAAGGAAACAGGACACTTTTTTTTAAACTGGCAATTGATGGTTTGAAGGCGAACGGCCTCCCAACCATACACATTCCTGATTCCTTCAGAACCGGTCCCGACCTCATCTTCCCCACTGCCCCCATCTCCGACCGGACCAACATGCCCCCCCCCCCCACCCCCCAGAGAATCCACTGTAATCTCCCTCCACCCCTCCACTTCTGCCATGCCCACACCTGACTTATCTCACCAATCTACCATTACCTCACCCCCCAGAGTAATCAGTCCAGAACCTCCCGGCCCCTCCACCTCGACCTTGCCTACACCCGACTTCTCCCACTTGACTACGTTGAACTCCCGGACCACAAACACCCAAACAAAACCCAATCCTCCCCTAACACCCCAGACTCCCAAGAATAAAATGGCAGCCCTTCCCCCCACAGAACTAGTGGTCAAGACCCCTAGACCAAAGAGGAAGAACACCTCCCCCCTTTCTCCCTATACACCTGACAGCAAAAGAATTATACAATACACACATCCAACCAAATCAATAATCAAAGTAAATCTATACGGCACTACCCCAAAGGAAACAGAAATCAACCCCGACACGAACCTAGCACACTCCCCTCATCCTCCCGACTCCCCCACACACAGTCACGTAACCGCCCATCCCGCACCTGCATACGCCACACTCAGACCACGCTCACAGTCACTCGACAATTTAGACCTCATCCCTGCACCCCAGAATCTCAATCTCATATAAGTAACCAAGAACAAATTATACAACATGATCACCATTATGCAATACAACTGTAGAGCATATCACTCAAACAGACACGCCATCTCTCTCCTCCTACAAGAACACAACCCAGACATCCTCCTCCTCAACTCAACATGCACAAACACCAAAATCAGGCACTTCGGCTACACAAGCAGACAATCACCCCACGAACTATTCGAGGGCGTTGCTATCCTCATCAGATCCTCCATGAAACACGAATTCATCACCAACTTCGCCTTCAAACACTTCATGGCCGTCAAGATCGACACTCAACACGGACAGATAATCATCTGCACAACATACTCAAGACCTAACTCGCTTATCCCCTTCACAGACCTAAACTCCATCTTTAACAACTCACACCTACCTGTAATACTAATGGCCGACCTCAATGCACACCACACCGCATTCCAACACAACCGCATCGACCCCCATGGCCAACAACTACACGCTTTGGTCACTCACAAAAACCTTCACCACATTGGCCCTTTCTTCCCCACATTCTACGCTGCTCACGGCAAAGGCACTCCAGACATCGTCATCACCAACACCCCTGCCCTCCAATTCCAACACTACATCACTCCCGGCCCCCTATCAGGCTCAGACCACATTCCCATCACTCTTCACCTCTCCAACAATCCCATCCTCCTCCCAACAACCACACCTCAATACCAGTATCAACACGCAGATTGGGATGCCTTCAAAACCACACTCTCTGAACAACAATACACACTCAACCTCGAACACCAACCCACTAGGATGATTGAGGAAACCTGGACACACCTTTTCAACACTATCACCGCCATAGCAGATACCCACATTCCTAAACACCGGTTCAAGAGAAAATACTCCTTCACACCCTCCATAAGAACTCAACGCCTACTTCACTGCTACAGGACACGATTCGAACTAAACAAACTTAACCTAGCACCAGTTCACACAGACATCTGCACACTAAGAACACACATCATCCACAGCCTCCGTCAAGATCATGAGGTTCACTGGGCAAAACTCGTAGAGGCTGCCCAGGAACACAGAACACATAACCCCCGTGAATTTTGGCAAAGGATCGCCAAGCTGAAAGGAACTGCAAAACCCCCCTTTGATCACCTGCTAGTAAATGGTAGGAAAATCAATGAGCCAGCCGACGTAGCACAAACACTAAAACAACACTGGGAACACATTTTCCACCCACACCCCCCCCACACAACAAAGGTACATCTTAAACCACATAAACAACATCACCGCACACATGCAAACACTTCACGACAGAACAACTCCTGACAACACAATAGATACCTCCACTCTCACACAGGACCACACCCTCACTGCTCCTTTCACCCCAACAGAAGTCAAACAAGCACTGGACAAAACCAAAAAGAAAACACCGGGTGACAGCAATATTGGTCAAGCAATCCTGAAGCACCTGCCCCCAGAAACAGTCACAGCCATTACATACCTCTACAACACCCAACTGGCTACAGGTTACTTCCCAAAACTCTTTAAGACAGCCACAGCCGTCATGATACCTAAACCAAACAAAAACCCAACAGATCCTCAAAACTACAGACCGATCAGCATACTAGAAGTCTTAGGCAAAACTTTTGAAAGACTATACAACACCCGCCTCAGATACCACATTGAAGATGAACAACTACTGTCCTACAAGCAGTTCGGCTTCAGAGCACACCACTCAACCCAAGACGCACTCAATATAATGTACAAACTACCTCCACATGAACAAAGATGCATACAAGATAGCACTCATTACAAAAGACGTACAAAAAGCCTTCGACACAGTTTGGCACGATGGATTAAAGTACAAGATATGCACCAATTTTAACCTCCCTCAAAAATCACAACAATTACTATGTAACTTCCTAACAGACAGAAAAATGAGGATAAAAGTCACACCTGCCTACTCTGACCACTTCACACTGCATGCAGGAGTCCCACAAGGATCAGTCCTGTCCCCAACACTATACATTCTTTACACAAACGACTTACCCGACCCCTTACACATCGACTCTCTGACAATACAGTACGCCGACGATGTAACCCAACTAGTCAGACACATCACTCTTGATCACCTAACAGACAAAGCACACAGGGAATTCGAACAAGTTACACAATGGGAACTCCGATGGCGAATACAAACCAACCCGAACAAAGCACAAATCACCTACTTCGGCACCAAAAGACGACAACCACGTCACATTTACCTAAACCCCAACATCGCCTACCCTTCACCTATAACTGTCAAACGAACAAACACAATCCTAGGAGTCACATTCAACGACACCCTCACCATGACACTACACACCAATATGAAGGCGTTGATCGCAAAGAAAACACTCGGGAAAATATACAGATTCAGAACCGCATCAATCAAAACCAAAACACACCTATTCAAAGCCCTCATACGCCCACTATTGACTTATGCACCCAACACACTCCAGCTAGCACCACCAACAAGCGCCAAGAAACTTCAAGTCATACAAAACAAAGCACTAAGATTCATCCATAACACACACTGGTCATCCTTCACCCGAAATAGTCATCTACATGAACTCAGCTCCCTCCCCCCACTTAACATCTACTGGAGACAACTAGGTGACAAACAATTAGAATCTCTCCTCACTACTTACCCTCAATGGCAGGATTACTTCGACAACATCATACTCCCACGCAGATTCAGAGACAGAAATCCCTCCATATTAAACAGACCAAACACTCCCCTCCCACCTCCCTTGTATTAATAACTTCCCTATAACCACACCCAACAATTTCCCCCCAAATTAAACCTAACCTCTCCTTAACCCTCACCCAACGATTCCCACTCAACTAATCCAAATCAACCTAACCTAATAACCTAACCTCTCCTCAGCTCACACCCAACGATTCCCACCTAACCTAACCCAATCAACCTAACCTAACTTAAGCTTAACCTAACCTCTTCTCAACCCCACACCCAATGATTCCCACCCAACCTAACCTAACTCCCCCCCCCCCTCACTCCAAACCCCACGCCACCAACTCAAACTCAAGACCACTCCGACCACAAAAAAAAAAAAAAAAAAAAAAAAAAAAAAAAAAAAAAACTAACCCACTCAACCTGCACTAACACTCCCCCCCCCCCCAAAAAAAAAAGAAAGAAAAGACCCTAACAATCCCCCCAAAATAAAAAAATAACCATTCTACCATTAACTAACAACACCCTATCACTCCTCCCACAATAAAACCCTAACACACCCAGCCGTTACTAGCAATCCCACACAAAATAAAAAAATAACCATTCTACCATTAACTAACCACACCCTATCACTCCTCCCAAAACAAATACCTAACTTTCCCATCCCATACTAACTCAGATGACATGTACGTTTCCCTTAGCCAACAAGGTCGTGGAGAGTTGCACAGTACCTGTACGCAAGCCCTCTCCCTCAAGAATGTTACCAACACTGTTGATGGGCACCTCCCTTAGCCAATAAGGTCGGAGAGGTGTACCTAATAAAAACGGTACCGTTATACAGATGATATGAACGCCTCCCTTAGCCAATAAGGTCGGGGAGGGGTGCATTGTACCTGTACACAAACCCTCTCCCTCAAGAATGGGGCCAGAACTCACAATACCTGCAAGAGCCTACCACGCAATTGCAGAAGTCCTTTACTAGCCAAAGGAAAGAATGAATGCAATAATTAACCCAACTCTGCCAACCACTAACAAAACCTACAATCCTCCCAAAAGAAAAACTTAACCCACCCAACCTTACTCACAATCCCTCCTAAAAAAAAAAAAAAAAAAAAAAAAAAAAAAAAAAAAATAACTCACTATCCAATCACTAATCAACACCTTCAATCCTCCCAAAAGAAAAACTTAACCTACCCAACCTTACTCACAATCCCTCTTAAAAATCAACACCTACAATCCTCCCAAAGCAAAAACTTAATATACCCGACCTTTCTAACAAGCCCCTTTGACCCTCCTTAAAAAAAAAAAAAAAAAAAAAAAAAAAAAAACATATGATTCAATACAACTATTCAGTAGCAACACAAAACATATTATTCCTAAGAAATCCTACCATACTATAAATTAACCCAAGAACCTCCAAAGCCCCCCTCTCCTCCTCTCGCCTCCCCCCCTCCTCCCGACAACCGAACCATACCTGACCTTATAACAATTATCCTAACCCTCCCTCTCTCCCCTTACTACATTTCCACGCAAACACATACACACTCACACTACAACCCCCCTTAAGCAATTCTAATTCACCTAAATTAACATACAACCGCCACCCCGTCAATCCCCAAACACAAACTCCCCCCCTCCCACAACCAATCTCTAAACACAACACCCCCCCCCCCCGCCAGACAAAGCCCCTCAAAACACTACAACCCTCAAAAACCAAATCAAACATACCCAACTTCTATAATCAGCCACCTCAACAAAATCGACCTAACTCAAGACTGAAACCTAACAACCTATATCCCACTCTCATCTCAGTTCACAATTTGACAAAGCTCAAATCTGTCTCCTACTATTACTAAATGACTCTCCTACGATACACTCATCCTTCCTCACTACGAATACTTTGACATTTCAAGCTCAAAGATTCAAAACTCTTCCTCCAACTCTCTCCATTTCTCTCTGACATAGCTAAAAGACCCACAACTCTCCGAACCTAATCAAACATACCCAACGTCTGTGACATCCAATTCTCAATAAAAGTGACCTAACTCAAGACTGAAACTACTCAACCTATATCTCATTCTCGTCTCCGTTCATAATTTGACAAAAAAGCTCAAATCTGTCTGCTGCTATTACTAAAAACTCTCCTACGATACGCTCATCCTTCCTTGCTATGAATACTTTGACATTTCAAGCTCAAAGATTCAAAAACCCTTCCTCCAACTCGCTCCGTTCCTCTTTGACATAGCTCAAAGACTTTACCTTCATCTCTCTCCAAACAACCCTACGACTAGCAAAATTTCCATATTTTCACCTTCTCTGTTTGATTTGATCGTGTGCTGCCTGTGCGTCCGTCCACCTGCGTTTCTCGGCTTGCGCCGCCGCCATGGCGGGGCGGTTCTTCCTACGCTTTGCCAACACTGCCGAGGCTAAGACGACAATCAGAGCACCCGCGTTGGCCCTTTGCTTGCCCGGAACTGCTCCCGCCCTCCCTCTGCCTCGTCCTGATTGTGATTGTTGCACCCTCAGGGCATTTTGCCTACCCCCTCACGCAAGCGGTGTTTAGCCACTGCACCTGTTCTCTCCTTCTAAAATTCACTTCTATCCTCCCTTTATCCTTCTCTGAACCTCCTTCCCCCCTGTCACTAGCATTTTTCTGTTCTTCTCTGGCTGTACGCTGGTTGGCTTGTTTGCGCGTGGCCGGAGCTCAGTTGGAAGTTGTAGGGGAGAGGAGCCACTACATGACCTTTGTGAATATAACTTACATTGGAGGGATTCTTGTAGGATAGTAATGTATTTGGATGTTTTTTTTTTCAATTTAAATTTTAATTGTTTATTCTTTGATAGTGGAAGCGGGATCCTAGTGCTGTCACTTGGTACCCCTGTACCATAACACCAAAAGCAACTGGCCAGTGTCACAAGTATATATAGTCATCCCCTGGTTATCGCGCCTAAATGGGACCCCGCCGATAACGAAAGTACAGAACCTATGGGATTTAATCTAATTGGTTCCAGGCACCCAAGACCCAACCCCAAGTTTCCCATTTTACGACCATGTATACCCACTAAATATATATATAATGCTATGGTAAATATCAAACACACATAGGCATGGCTAGGTTTATTACAAAGTGATGAAAAGGGTACGCTTAATACTGTAGTCCACAAAACATATAGCTATGCTTTTTTTATTTGGTCCCCCCGTAACATACGAGTCTGTTTTCTCTCACATCAGGACGCCTGAGTCCTCCGTTTTCTCTCTTAATCTTAGAGTGCACCAGAAACTTTACTATTTTTAGTCATGCCACAGATTTTGAAATTGCAACCCCAATTGCAACTTGCAATTGTTGAGGCAACTAGATATGTCTGATTACAGCAAATGTGTTATTGTCAATTTGTAGGTGAAAGATTTTATCCTTAATAGATGTAGGTTAACATTTCACCTGTAGGCAAGTGCTTAGAAAAGCCTAAGTAAGGAAGCATATTCCTTTAACACATAATATCTGACCAGTATGGGGAGGATCATCGTGTCTCTGTCAGGGGGTCGTGGAGTGGTGGTCCAGCAGGCGTCACATTTGTGTGTTTTTTTTTTTTTTTTTTTTTTGGGTGGGGGGGGGGTGTTTGGGGGCCAAGGATGTATATACGATCGGACGCTGTTCGGTCGGACATTAACCGGCGCATGACTTATGGTACTGTATCATGCTAAAAGACGTAACTTATGAGGTGTTTTGAGTATCCGGCCCCTGACCTTCATCCTCCAGTGGAACATCACTCATCTGAACTAGGAGGATACCATGAGTCTCATTTTATCATTATTGTGGGAGACTCAGGTGCTCCTTACAATCAGGGGTAAAGGAAACACACTGATGTCAAGTTCATAAGTTCTATTTCTGGGACAAACACAAAAAGAAGTTAAGACAGGGGGAACAGCGTCCTGTCTTGGAATCTCTCTCGGTATCTCTATCTGCGCAGGCGCGTACAGCGCGCATGTGCCCAAAACATGAACTAACACTCAGTGACAAAAGGGAGTATGATTATAAACATATAATACAGAGACCTAAATCAATAATGGTAAATAGTACAGAGTTACATATTAAAGCCATATTCGTCTCATATATCTACACCTCCCTCCCCCCTCACGCTCGTAGTGCAATCTCGAGCGGACTCTTTTTCCAGGAGCCTTTGAGAGTGACGTGGGAAAACTGGGAGGTCACTGAATGAGGACTTACTTTTCTCGTCCAAGCAAGGGTTCACTTGGATGTGGGGGAGGGGTTCACCACTAGGGGACGGTACTGAATGAAGAAAGCGGCAATTCCGCCACCATACCCGACCACTAGGGAGACGGACCTCATAATCCCTGGTCTTGCCGCAGCCCATGACAACCCCGACCTTGTCCCAGCGGTGAGACGTCGGGTCTTGAACCCGAACTGTTTGCCCGATACTCAACCTGGGAAGGGGTCGGGCGTGCTGATCGTACTGTGCCTTTACCTGGTCAGCACGGGCGGCTGCACGACGATCGCAGTCCTCGGTCTTGGCCTGCCACTCCCTCGAGAAGGACCCAGGATGGGCAGGGACACATGACCGTAGTGGGTGGCCGTATAACATCTGTGCTGGGGAGCGACCTGTGAAGTTGGGGGTATTCCGCAATTCCAATAAACCCCGGTCAAACTTCTCACAGTCAATGTTGCCTGAGGGTGCCGTCTTGAGGATTAGATGCTTGACGGACTTTACGGCAGCCTCGGCATGTCCATTGGACTGGGGATAATGTGGCGAGGACACCATATGATGAACTCCCCATCGCTCCATGCAGTCCCGGAAGTCGTTGCTGGTGAACTGGGGCCCGCCGTCAGTCCTCAGGCGGAGAGGGACACCAACTTCCCGGAAGTAGCGACAGAACATACGTACTGTATGAGAGGCAGTAGTATTGCCTCCGCAGGGAACGACAACAGGCCAACCTGAGAGCCGGTCGGCGATGACGAGAAAGGATTTTCCCGCCACAACGAAGAAATCCGCAGAGACGGACTCAAAGGGCCTCGTAGGGTTGTCGTTGTTCAGGAGGGGTTCCTGCTGCTGACTAGGCTGCAGCACCTGGCATGGCTCGCAGACTTGAACGGAACTAGCGATGTCGGAGTCGATGCCTGGCCAAAAAACAGCTTGTCTCGCCCGGCGCTTCGTAGCTTCCACACCCCTGTGGCTGTCGTGCAGGTGGGATAGGGTGCGGCGGCGGAGGGCGGCAGGAACCACAACTCTTGCTCCATACAAGACGAGGTCGCCAACAGCATAGAGGTCGTCCCGCATCTTCCAGTATGGGAGTAAAGAGCTGTGTAAGTCGTACCGGTTGGAGGGAAATCCCAAGGTCACGCAGTTCAGTAGACGGATGTACGAAGGGTCCGCTCTTGCCGTGGCTCGGAGTTCCTGAAGAGTCCTGTCGGCGTCCTGCGGTGGAGACTCTTCTGAGAAGACGGCGTTCACGGTCACTACAGTCCTGAGGTGTGCAGTAGCATCAGCACATGCGATCTCGTCCTCTGGTGTGGGGTGGCTGACTGGGGCTCGTGACAAAGCATCAGGGATGCAGAGCAGCTTGCCAGCACGCCACACAGCTGTGAAGAGGTAGGGCGAGTTCTTCTCCTTAAGGCGTTGGAGGCGGGGATTCTCGACCGCATCCAAGGAGTAGTGGTTCAGGATCGGGATGAGTGGCCGATGATCCGTCATGAGGTTGAAGTGTTGTAGGCCGATCAGACACAACCTACATTTGGACATGGCCCAGACGGCGGCTAACAGTTCCAGTTCAATGGTGGCGTAGCGAGTCTCGGCGTCAGTGAGAAACCGAGAGCCACATTGAACCAGACGAAGGCGTCCATTGCCGTGGTCCTGTAGCAGAGCGTATCCAATCCCGTAGACGCGAGAGGCATCAGTCTGGAGGACAACTAGCAGGGCCGGGTCGAAGGAAGCGAGAATAGGTGGGCTAAGGAGAGCTGTCTTGACGCGACGGAATGCCTCATCATGGTCAGCTGTCCAGGTGAATGTTCTCTTGGGGCTCATCAGGGGGCGTAGGGGCTGTGCTGCAGCGGCGATGTCGGGGGTGAACTCAGCCAACTGGTTTACCAGGCCCATGAACGAGCGGAGGTCGGTCAGGTTGGCAGGAGTTGGGAAGTCCCGGATCGCGCTGACCTTTCCAGGATCAGCCGAGATGCCCTTGCCTGAGAGGGTGTACCCACAGAAGTTCACACTAGGTGCGAAGACCACAAACTTATCCTTGTTGAGGGTGATCCCGTACTTGCGGCACCTGGTGAGCATCTGGTGAATACGCTCAAGATGCGTGGAGTAATCCTCGTCATATAGGAGCACATCGTCGATGACCTTGACACAGTTCGCCACACCCTGAAGGGCTATGTCACCACGGAGGCAGAAAGCATCGCCAGTAGCCGCAAAACCCATAGGTCCTCTGCAGTGCTGAAATCGGCCATACGGTGTGATGAACGTCGTGAGGTGCTGATCTTCTTCCGCAAGTTCCATCTGTCAGTACCCACATAAGGCATCTGCTGTAAAGTACCTTGCCTTCGGGTCCACACTGCGTATAGCGGTGAAGGGTGTCGGTGAAGGGTGGGTCGGGCGGGAAACTTGGCTATTCATCTTGGTGAGGTCGACGGTGATACGAACTCCAGTAATGTTCTTGGCGACTGCTACCATGGGGTGACACCAATCCGAGGGGTCGTCACCAGCAGGCTTAATGATCCCCTGGGCTACCATAGAGTCGAGTTCCTTCTTAACTTGGCTCTGGAAAGCGAAGGGTATCTGTCTCGGTGTGTGGATGGCGAAAGGTACTGCGTCATCCTTCAGGTGAATTCTCATGGGGGAGCCAGCCATTGGCTTGAGTGGAGCCGTCTTGAGGTCCTCCTTGGAAACCAGCACGTCCTTGAATTGCAGTAGAAAGAACTCCCTGGCTGCAGAAGGTGACGTATTGGGTGGGAGGGGCAGCTCCTTCCACCTGTTGACATGTTTTATTTCCAGAATTGGCTTAGGGAAGTCTGGAGATATTATGGCCAAAATTTGAAAGTGGCCATAAGACAGTAGTGGCATCTGAACACCTTTGTGGACCTGAATCCTGGCAGAACATGACTGCTTACCTAGGATGAGGGTAGCCTGAAATGTACCCAGAGCAGGTGCCATTGTAGAACCGTCTGCGGTGAGCGTTGTAGAAGTTGACGGTGGTTGTAAGCTGCTCCTAGGGATCCCCAGAATGTCGAGGTGTCTTGTGCCGATGACTGTGACGTCCGCACCTGTGTCAGGAAGCACCTGGATACGGGATGTAACGTCGCCGTATGACAGGTGAACACAGATGGGCTGAGGTGTCTTGCTGACATGGGAAGAAGAGGATCCCACGCGACGACAGCGCTTGTTCTTCGCCGCCTGAGACTTGCAAGTAGTATTATTCTTCTTCTGTGACTGACAGCATTTGTCATAGTGTCCAATGCGGCTACAGGAGCGGCACTGAACGTTGTTGGCAGGGCACTTCAGTGTCCTAGCCCAATGACCACGACGGCCACAGTTATTGCAGGTGCTGTCAGCGGCAGGGCATTCAGAACCATGCCGACGAGCACAATACTGGCAGGAATGACCTGGCGTCGAAGTCTGAAGTGATGCTGAAGAGTGATGCGAAGCTGAAGTCGGATGTGAAGCTGAAGTCGGATGTGAAGCTGAAGTCCGGTCACGTCCTTTGTTCTTCTTATATGCGGAGATGGCACACAGCTGGTTAGATGGAGCACGAATGGCAGAAGTCGCACTTCTGGTGGCTTCGTAAGAGCGGCAGGTGGTGACAACATCCTGTAGAGAAGAGGCAGTGTCGAGGGAGATAAGCTTCTGAATAAGCTCTTCGTCCCGCACGCCCATGAGGATAATCATCTTCAGCTGTGTTTCCTCAAAAGTCGACGAGTTTCCAGGACAAACGTCAACCTCCTCAGCGATGCGTCTGAGTCGTACGTAAAAATCGGCAAACGACTCACCCTCCAGCTGCTTACAACTGAGAAGTTCTCTCCTACGGAGAGCTTCGTTGCGGAGACCCTTGATATGCGTCTGTAAAGCATCCAAGACGTCCTTCACAGTCTTGTCTGTGTCGTGGGGAATTTGCAGGGTGTGCTCCAGGATACGTTGCGTCTCTAGGGTGAGACACATCCTCATCTGGATCAGCTGTTTCTCCCTAGGCAACCTTGATAAATCGACCATCAACGAATAATCGTCCCACCTCCGACGCCATTCACGGAATACCTGGAACGAGGCATCAGCTTGGAGTGGCGGTGGACTCTGAGCGAGTGCTTTCTGTGGGGGGGCCAAAGAAGTTGAAGAGGACTCTGCAGGCGCACCTGTGGACGAAGAGGCAGGTGTAGTAGCTGCTTGAAGGGTAACAGGTGCCAACAACTCGATAATGGCACTGAACCTGGCATTTTCTTGTTGACATCTGTGATTCTCTTCACGTCTTCGTTCATCGTCGTCCTGTCGCCTCCTGATGTCGTCTTGTCGTCGGTTTTCTTCCAAAAACTGAATTAAATGAAGGAAGTCGACACCTGTGGCAGATTGCGGACGTGTGTAGTGGGGGCTAAGGGTGGATGGGGCTGCTTGATCCACTTTCCAATCCACTTGGAGTCCACTTACTGCACCGACATCCGTCTGAGGTAGGGCTTGTTGGGTATCTGAAGAAAACCCAATAAATTCCTGATCTTCCATATGGCCTGGTTTATTTCTCTCACAATTACTGTAATTAATAAGTGAGCAGAAGAGCAATCGTCTTTAAATGGAAGATATCTGCGAGCGTCTGTGTGTGTGTGTGCGTTCGTTCGTGCGTGTACTCGGGGTGGGCTGGCTAGCCGGAGCGGCTGGCTGGCTGGCTCGCCAGTGCCAGTCGAGACATGAACGGGGGTGGATGTCAAAACTTGAGCTCTCCCATAGGTCTTAAAAAGGCTTCCCTCTTTTGTAAAAAGTGCAGGAACACGGGGAAACACTTTAAAGACACTAAAGGGCACACACAACACTGAAAAAGCACTTCACAACACTGCACTGTAAATCCAGGAATATCGTGTTGAGGTACGCGCCGAGATCCACTCGACAAGGGAAGTTGACAAGATGGCGGCTCCAAGAGAAATTCTGTGTCCACTCCAATTCTGAATAATGTGATGTCCCAGCTAAACACTGTGCCATGTGGGAGACTCAGGTGCTCCTTACAATCAGGGGTAAAGGAAACACACTGATGTCAAGTTCGTAAGTTCTATTTCTGGGACAAACACAAAAAAGAGTTAAGACAGGGGGAACAGCTTCCTGTCTTGGAATCTCTCTCGGTATCTCTATCTGCGCATGCGCGTACAGCGCGCATGTGCCCAAAACATGAACTAACACTCAGTGACAAAAGGGAGTATGATTATAAACATATAATACAGAGACCTGAATCAATAATGGTAAATAGTACAGAGTTACATATTACAGCCATATTCGTCTCATATATCTACAATTATAACACAAAGTAATAATAATAATTAATAAGGGAGACAGCATTTTCTCCCAAACTTAACCAATATGACTCATAAATGTTATATTATTCGTAAGTTAATGTTATACAAGTCACTCCTATGACCAATATAAACAATAACTCACTATTTCGTATCTGTCTCCCGACTCTTATTTATCAAGTATCCCTAAGCTCAATGAAACTTATTTATTTAAATTTGTTTTCATAAAATAATTTCAGTCATAACATTTATTGAGAGGGATCATCAAGATCTTTATTTGTTGCCAATCAGGGGCACAGACATTATCCCCAAGTAAACACTTAAGGGAAAATTCCTACGTGCGCACTATCACCCGGCAGGGTTGACAGTGCTGAGCCGCTAATATAGCGCTCTATTGGCAGCAACGTTCACTGTTAATCTAGCAATATTTATTGGGTTGAGAATTCCACCCTGAATTGGTCTCATATAACCCATAGAAGGTGTAAAGTCCATTTCAATACAACTCTAGATTGCTAGTAAGACCGGAAGGTCAACAATCCGGAAGGAACGCTAAGTCTAGCAGCCTCGCTAAAGTTCGCCTGAACCCGCTACTGAGGACATCAAAGTTATGAAGAGACAAACTCAACTCTGGCCTTTTTGCTGAGAACAAATAGAAACCCAAGGGCGGAAGCCCAAAGGTTTTGTGAACGTACATAAGAGTAGGGAGAGAGACAGTCATTGTATTCATATTAGCACATGAATAATTGGGACAAAGAGATCGTAACCAATATACATATATATATACAGTATATATAAATAGATATATTCACATATTCTCTTTTAGTGAAGACGAGCCAGGGACTTAAAGGCAAGGAATAGTCACAACGATCTAAACGACTCACAAAGAAAATGTGTTTTGGTCGCCATGCTTGTTAGGTTCTGAATAATAAGTTCTATATACAGGAGAGAACACAAACACCTGTATAGTTTTGTAGGTTCGGTTTACTGGATAAGAGTATGTACACAAAGGGGAGCAGCGGTCTCCCCGGCTAGACTCCTGCTGGTCAACTGCTATAGGCGACGTATGGCAAGTGATACATTAGCAGCTTCCATACGTCGCCAGGCACATTAATTAAGCGTGTGGGATATGGTAATAACATTGCCACACGCTGCTAGCTAGGCTGAATAAATAATACATAAATGGAGCACATACATAATATACATACATGATATATAATCCAGCATACATAATATACATACACCTCCCTCCCCCCTATACGCTCATAGCAAAGTCTTGAGCGGACCTTTTCTTTTGGATCCGTTCTGAGCGTCGAGGGACTTCATCACTGGGAAGGGTATGGGACTCAACACTGGTGGCGGGGCCAGCAGAAGGCATTGTTACGGGTCGGAGAAAACGGCGGTTCCTCCACCACACACGACCACTGGGTAACCGCACCTGGTAGTCCCGTGACCTGCCGAGACCCATGGCTACGCCTACTTTGTCCCAACGTAGGGAGGTCGGGTCCTGAACACGGACTTGGGTGCCGACACTCAACCTGGGGAGAGAACGGGCGTGGCCATTGTAGCGGGCGACGACGTCCTGAACACGTTCGGCGGCTCGGCGATCACAATCCTCTGTCTTGGCCTGCCACTCCTTGGAGAAGGATTGAGGGTGAGCAGGGACACAAGAACGGAGGGGGCGTCCATACAAAACCTGGGCAGGGGAGCGTCCGGTGTAGTTAGGTGTGTTGCGGAGTTCAAGAAGACCCCTGTCGAAGGCCTCGCAGTCAATGTTCCCAGAAGGGGCCACCTTAAGGATGAGGTGCTTCAGGGATTTGACAGCAGCCTCAGCGTGGCCGTTGGACTGCGGGTAATGGGGCGATGACAACACATGCCGGACTCCCCATCGGTCAAGGAACACAGCAAAGTCCCGGCTTGTGAACTGAGGCCCTCCGTCGGTTCGCAGGCGTACAGGAACGCCCACGTCACGGAAGTAGTGGCGGAACTTGCTGATGGTGGCGGCAGACGTCGTGTCATTACCGCACTTGATGACAACCGGCCAACCAGAGAGACGGTCGACGATAGCGAGGAAGGACTTTCCTGACACACAGAAAAAGTCGGCCGACACAGACTCAAAGGGGCGGGTGGGGTTGTCGTCACTCATAAAGGGTTCCTGCTGCTGGCTGGGTTGTAATACTTGGCAGGGCTCACACGCACGGACAACATTGGAGATGTCGGAGTTGATGCCGGGCCAGAACACAGTCTGTCGTGCACGTCGTTTGGTGGCCTCAGCTCCACGGTGACTGTCGTGAAGGCGGGCCAAGGCGTGGGGACGTGATGCAGCAGGGACAACTACACGTGCTCCGTACAGAACAAGGTCTCCGTCGCAGTAGAGTTCATCGCGGAGTTTCCAATACGGGAGCAGGGTGTTGTGAAGATCGTAGCGGTTGCTAGGAAATCCATTCCTCACACACTCGACGAGTCGGACATAGGAAGGGTCATCTCGGGCCGCTGTTCGAAGGTCCTCCATTGCCTTGTCGTCATCTGGTGACAGGTCCGAACGAAGGGATTGGACGGCATGGAGAGTGACCACAGTCCTGACGGAAAGAGCGAGGTCGGCGTCGAGTACATGGTCTTCTGGAGTAGGGCGGCTGACAGGAGAGCGGGATAAGGCATCAGGGATGCAGAGCTCCTTACCAGCACGCCACACTGCAGTGAAGATGTACGCCGAGAGTTTCTCTTTCAGACGCTGGAGGCGAGGGTTCTCAACGGCGTCTAGCGTGTAGTGGTTGAGGATCGGGACAAGCGGGCGATGGTCGGTCACTAGGTGAAAGTATTGCAGGCCTATGAGGTAAAACCTGCACTTGGACATCGCCCAAACCGCAGCCAACAGCTCCAACTCAATAGTGGCGTAGCGCGTCTCAGTGTCAGAGAGGAAACGCGAGCCACACTGGACGAGACGGAACTGCCCTCCACCATGATCCTGCAGTAGGGCGTATCCCACGCCATACAAGCGTGAGGCATCTGTCTGCAGAACTGTCGGCAAGGCTGGGTCAAACGTGGCGAGGACAGGTGGACGAGACAGGGCCTGTTTCACTTGCTGGAAGGCCTTGTCGTGGTCGGGGGTCCACAGGAATGTCCTCTTGGGGCTCATCAGGGGGCGAAGTGGTTGAGCAGCTGCGGAGATGTCCGACGAAAACTCTGCTAACTGGTTGACGAGACCGATGAAGGACCTCAAGTCGGTCAGGTTAGCAGGGGTGGGAAAATCCGTAATGGCGCGGACCTTTTCCGGGTCAGCTGCGATACCATTCCCTGAGAGGGTGTACCCACAAAAGTCAACTGAAGAGCTGGCCAGAACAAACTTGTCGGCATTTAGGGTAATGCCATGCTTCCGGCACCTGTTGAGTACCTCGTAGATACGGCAGAGGTGATCCATATAATCCTCGTCGTACACGAGTATGTCGTCGACCACTTTCACGCAGTTTGCCAGACCTTGTAGGGCCATATCACCTCGAAGACAGAAAGCGTCTCCTGTAGCGGCGAATCCCATGGGGCCACGGCAATAACTGTAACGTCCATGCGGGGTGATGAAAGTTGTGAGTGGTCGGTCTTCTTCGGCAAGCTCTATCTGCCAGTATCCACACAGGGCGTCCATCGTCGTGAAGAAGCGCGCCTTCGGGTTCACACTGCGTATTGCTGCAAAGGGCGTGGGAGAAGGGTGCGCAGGACGAGACACCTGGTTGTTGAGCTTGGAAAGGTCAGTGGTGATCCGAACACCACCTTTAGGTTTTGCGACGACAACCATCGGGTGACACCATGGAGACGGGTCATCGCCGGTTGGTACAATAATTTCTTGGGCGACCATGGAGTCCAGCTCGTTTTTGACCGCCTCGCGGAAGGCCAGGGGAACCAGTCGAGGGGTGTAAATAGCGAATGGCTTCGCGTCGTCCCTCAGGTGGATCCTCATGGGGGGACCTGCCATCTTCTTGAGAGGCTTGGATTCCAGAGCGGACTTGGTCACCAGAACGTCGCTGAATTCCTTCAGGAAGTACTTCCGAGCATCCGAAGGAGAGGTGTCACTGGCAAGAGGCAGGGGTAGGGCGGCAGCAGGGTCGTTGCTGCTCCCTTTTTGCACCCTGTTGGCGTGTTTTACCTCAAGAATAGGTTTGGGGAAGTCCTGGGAGATGATGGCCAACTCCTGACAATGTCTGTAGGACAGCAAAGGAGTCTGGACACCGTTATGCACATCAATCCAGGCTTGACACAACCTGTTGCCAAAGGTGACTTGTGCTTGGAGTGAACCCAGGGCCGGGGTCATCTGTGAACCATCTGCCATAAAGCGGAGATCCTTGGGGGGCGGTCCTAGATCACTTGGAGAGAGTCCCAAGCATTGCAAATGCTGGGGACCGATGACTGTAGCATCAGCGCCGGTGTCGGGCAACATCTGAAGACGGGATGAAGCACTGCGGTAGGTCACAATGACACTGATGTACTGGGGGACTTTAGTCCTGGGACGCTGGGGGGAGCACACATTCCTAATGTGGCTCGAGCGTTGTCAAGAGTCGTCATACCTCTGATTGGAAGACTGTGGGCGGCCCTCTCTGGTGGAGGGGGGCTGAAGCTTCCGCCGACGCGGTCCCTTGGGTATGTTGGAAGGGCAACACTTGTCATAGTGACCCAGACGACCGCACACATTGCACTGGACGCGTTTGGCTGGGCACCGTACTGTGAGTGACCAGTGGCCCTTACGGTCACAACTGTTGCAGGTAGACTGAGCAGCTGGACACACTTGTGTTCCGTGCTGCTTACCACAGTTGTTGCAAAATAAACCGGGCGTGGACGTGGTGGGCGAAGGCGTAGGAACAGACTTCTTGTCCTTCTTGTACCGGGACACAGCGCGTACAGCTGTAGGGGGAGCACGGATGGCAGAGGTGGCACACCTGGCAGCCTCATAGGAGCGACATATCGTCAACACATCCTTAAGAGAAGAGGAAGAGTCGAGGGAGGTGAGGCGTTGGACAAGTTCCCCGTCCTTAACACCCATCAGGATCACCTGCTTCAACTGGGTCTCCTCGCACTGCTGGTGGTGGCCTGGACATATATCTACCTCTTCCGAGGCTCTCTTAAGACGCACGTAAAAGGCATCAAAAGACTCACCCTCCAACTGTCTGCAGCTAAACAATTCCCTCCTGCGCAGAGCTTCATTCTGCTGTCCTTTGATGTGCCGTTGTAGAACGTCCAGTACCTCCTCTACAGACAGCAAAGAGGTTGGGGGTACCTGCAACGTATGTTCCAAGACACGCTGAATTTCCAAGGACAGGCACATACGCAGCTGGATGAGTTGTTTAGGCTGTGACAAACTCTGGAGATCCACCATTGTAGAATAATCAGTCCACCGTCGCCGCCATTCGCGAAAAGTCTGGAAATTCACATCAGGCTTCAAGATGGGCGGTGTTTGAGCTGCTGCTTTAGGTGGGGCTGGGGGGTGTGAAGGAAGCATGGATGAGGTATCTGAACCAGTCAGTACCGAGGCAGTGTTAGAGCCAGGGGCTTGGTTAACAGTGAGGCGAGATATCAAGGCTTCAAACCGTTCACTGTCTTCCAATCTCCGTTGGTTGTCTCGTTCTGCCTCTGCTTGCCTTCTGTGCTCATCCGCCAAACGTCTGTGGGCTTCATCCTCGCGTTTCTCATCTCTCATAAACTTCAGTAAAGCAATTATCTCGGGAGACAACGCTGAATATTGAGGTGAGGGACTGCGCGATGTGGGGGCTGGAGCGTCGTGGCCGGCCTGGTCATCCATCTCTGCGGGGCTATCACCCGCCTGGCTCATCCAGACGCTGGGTCCACGGCTACGTAAGGCGTGAGACATAACTACTTCCTCTGTGTACTATGTCTTAAATCAGTGTTGACCGGTCAGCCCGTCGTATCAACAAGATTTCAGACAAAAATTAATTAAATACACAGATAAGTAGGTTATATATATAAAATATATATAAGAAGCCGCGCGGTCAGCGAGTGTTAGTACGTGTGTGTGTGGTGTCCCGGGCGGGTAGAGAGTCTCGCCCCAGCTGTGAGGGGGGGGGGGGGGTGGAGGCGGCGCTGTGAGGGGGGTGGAGGGAGAGGCGCGGCGACTCCCAGTCAGCCCAGTTACCCTCAGAACGCGGTCAGAGACGGGTGCACTGAACTCTACTCCTTACAAATGCCCAGAACGTGCCGTATACCTTGGGAATCCTTTAGAACAAGGTCACACATGAATGGCACGAACACACAATGCACTAAACACTTCACAGAAAATCACTGACACTGCTCAAAGTTGCTAAATTCTTCGAGGAGAGGTGACGCGCGCGGGAGTTGACCCAAGGGAGAGTCCATAACCGGCTTTCCACAAACTTTGCACTATCACTCGTAATTATCCAGTAAGATCGGATCACTGCGCCATGTTAGGTTCTGAATAATAAGTTCTATATACAGGAGAGAACACAAACACCTGTATAGTTTTGTAGGTTCGGTTTACTGGATAAGAGTATGTACACAAAGGGGAGCAGCGGTCTCCCCGGCTAGACTCCTGCTGGTCAACTGCTATAGGCGACGTATGGCAAGTGATACATTAGCAGCTTCCATACGTCGCCAGGCACATTAATTAAGCGTGTGGGATATGGTAATAACATTGCCACACGCTGCTAGCAAGGCTGAATAAATAATACATAAATGGAGCACATACATAATATACATACATGATATATAATCCAGCATACATAATATACATACAATGCTGACCCAAAGTCGTATAAGAAAATGTTCCAAATACAATAAATGAGAGACATAACAAAATAAAAGTCACTCTACTTCATCACTGTTCTCTTAAATACAAATACCTTATATAATATCCTTGCGGAGGTGAGTATTTCAGCAATTAAAACACAAAGTCGCGGAGCTTCCCTTTGTGTGTTTTATAGCTGAATCGCCAGGCAAGAGTTGAGCTTCGCAGTGCGCATGGAGGCTGGTTGAAGGAGGGACTTTCAAAATAGCAATTAAATGCCAGGTAGCGACGTGTCCTCCTAATATTACTTAAGTAATTATTAGATGTTTTAATTACCTGTATGTTGGCCTGGCGAATTGGCTGGGAATTAACATCCCTAGGTAGCATTGATCATCGTCGCATTCAGAGCATTGAACAAAAATCATGATTTTTTCCAACCCTGGGAAAGGTACTTTAAAAATGTATGTTTTATTTCCGTAGACTTTATGTACTATTAACCGGCCTTTTGGATTCCATCGGCCCCTTCCCCCCATATGTGGTCGATTAATCTAATATATATACAGTTTTACCCCGCTTCACGCGTTTCCACGTTTAACCGGTACCCTGCCAGACCCGGAATGTTCACTTTACGCAGTGCATATACTCTTTTACGCGGAGAGCGGCGCGGGCAGGGTGCGCACAAGGTCGCCCAGTCATCAAAACATTACTGAGTTCTTCACCCACCACCCACCACAGCCGGCCCAAGTCGGTGATAGGGCTAGTGAGGATATGGACTAATTGGACTTATATGGACTTTGAGGGGCTTCACAAAGAGGCCCTGCAAGCCTATGTGGTGGATGGTGATACAATTGATACAAGTGATACAGGTGAGGGCCAATAATCTGCCCTCTGCCTCGGAACCAACGCCCCATCCCCGTGTGCCCAGCCATCTTATCTACTAATGTAAGTGTTAAAAAACCTAATATTATTGATATTTCTCTTAATTATTAATTGTGTGTGCATACCATCATAAAATTAAGAAGTTATTTTTACTACAATGTAGGTATTGTGTCTGAAAAAGTGGAGTTTGGGGGTCAGCCCAGTCTCTATTTCATTAATCCCATATGTTGTTCACGTTATGCGTTTCTCGCTTTACGCGGGCCTCCGTGGGTTTAATTGACCGCGTTAAGCGAGGGGTCACTGTGTGTGTATATATATATATATATATATATATATATATATAT
>CAUDMG010003488.1:35000-62065 GCA_958450375.1 Homarus gammarus
TCCAATAACAGAAAATAGCATTAAAATTTAAATAAATGCAAATGACCTCTACATAAAGATGTATATTGAGAAAAGATAGCAGCTGTGCAAGGTTCTTTTGACAGCTTTATTATTCGAAGGCCTAAACCATCAACTTCAACTACACCATCAAATTCAGCATCATAAGCAGCTTCATCAACAACTTCAGGTTCAGTAACAGTTTCAGCAACAGCTTTATGGAAAGGTACAGCTACAGCCAGAGTTTTCACATGTACGCAATTATATACATTGGCGTTCCCAATTCAACTCGCTTTATTTCTCTACTATTAGTGGTTAGCTACTTCTATTATTGCATTTATTAACTTTAAATAGCATTACTTAAAACATACGTACAGGTATTCATTTTTCACATTAAGTTCACTACAGCTACAACCAGGGTCTAATTTTCTTCAGTTTCTTATGTAGAACCATCGTCTCACGAAAACAATGCCATCTCGTCTCCTCGTGTGTGTTTTAATATTCTGCGCAGTATTAATGAATTGTATTGTTCATTTTGCATATATAAACATTAATTCAATCAAATACATATTCAGTAATAAACAATATTAATAGGGGTAGGCAGTACACGGTGGATTTTAGGCACTATCTTTGGATTTTGTATAGGACTCTTTTTTAAACAATAATATGATATGACAATGCAGAATCAGCAAAAAAATTTAAACTTTAGGCGTTTTTGGCGGTTAGCACCACAAAAAACTGAAAATTGCATTTTCGGATTGTGAATTTAACAAAAAATCACAATTTTCTGGAATAAATGGTTTTCAAATGTAAAATATTGCATGAACTTGTCATTTTTTTATGCAAATAGGCTCTGTGAAGATGGAATAATAACTCAAGACTAATTTGGAATTTTATTAGTCAAAGAAAAGTCCAAAAAACACAAAAAAATGGTGAAAAAACATAGATATTGAGGCAAAAACACCTAAAATTGAGTTTAATTTCCAAAATATGAAGTAATGGTATTTGATACTGCCTGCAATACTTGAGGAATCTTGCAGAAATACTTCTTAATACCGATTTACTCTGTACAAATCGGTTAAAGTTATCTTAGGGGTCAAAAGCCAGCAAAAACAAGCAAAAATCGGGTAATAAAACATACAAATGAAAGTTATGAAAGTGTACTCACACTTTACTTCAGAAATTGTTCAATCGTTTTGGAAATAAAAGCATGATTACGCAATGTAAATGTCATATTCCTTTCTTGGGAAACATCCCACTCACCATCAATAATGCATTCAACGATCGACTCTGGTTTTAAATTTATTATATCAGTTTTTACTGGATGTTTCCATTTCAAATCGGACCCTTTTTGTACTCTCGTGAGGTGATCCATTGTATATCTGCCATCCGTGTTTTGCCCCTCGTACGAAGCAATATACCATGTATCAACATTCCCTTCAGTCATCAATGTGACATAATAGTTTCCTACTTCCATCATGTTGTCGTCTTCAGTACTTTGAGTTGACGTAACACAGGATTGTGATGACAAGACCATTGCAGCATCATTGTTTGATGGCAAGGAAACATAGTCATATACTGGGTCATGTTCTGCAAGAAGAGCACACAAGTTGAGTAATCGTTCCTCGTGTGGGATAGTATTCATTTTGAACAAATCTGGCTGCTGTATGACACCGGCTTTATGGGTGTCCCGATAGAAGGATAACTCCATTAAATGCGTTAACCTCGAAAGCTTCCCCATTTTATACCCCACCATTCTTCTATCTCTTCTAGTGTCCGGGGCTTTGCAATAGGCCTGTCCTTTCCTGAACACTTTATCATAAAAAATTTAAAAATTGATGCTTTTTCACCATTTTTTTGTGTTTTTTGGACTTTTCTTTGACTAATAAAATTCCAAATTAGTCTTGAGTTATTATTCCATCTTCACAGAGCCGATTTGCATCAAAAAATGACAAGTTCATGCAGTATTTTACATTTGAAAACCAATTATTCCAGAAAATTGTGATTTTTTGTTTAATTCACAGTCCGAAAATGCAATTTTCAGTTTTTCGTGGTGCTAACCGCCAAAAACGCCTAAAGTTCAAATTTTTTTGCTGATTCTGCATTGTCATATCATATTATTGTTTAAAAAAGAGTCCTTTGCAAAATCTGAATACCTTCATTTTTACTGCCTACCCCTATTGACAATAATTGATCTTTTGTACATATTCTTACGATAAATCACCGTTTCCTTGAGTGCGCATGTATATGTTGGCTAGGGTGTGACCGTTGCCCTCCAAAAATAAAAAAATGGTCCTACAATGCTGTTCAAAGTTTTAGTGTTGTGTATTTATCTAGGAAACACCCCTGTAAATTTTCTTGAAGATCGGTGCATGTTTGTGCTAGCACCTTCGGCTTTACAAAATAACAAGGAATATTATTATCTAATGAACTAATTTAGTGGAATTTCTTTTATTAGACTTATAAGATATACTAACACTAAGCAAATAATCGATCATATCAATCTTAATACCCCTAAAACAAAATTACAGATTAGTACAAAATACAATAATCCCAATAATTGCATTTCTAGGTTCAAGACCCATTTCTCTCAACTGGCATACAATGAAAAAAAGAAATACTTCTACCCCGCAACGCCTGGAGTATTTGAGGAGCACCAGCAGGAGATGGCCGACTTCTTCCGTGAATCTCTAGCCCAACCATTTACACATGGCGACTACAAGGAGCTGGTAGAGCTTTGTCTGCTGCTTGTAACTAAAGGATCCGAGCCAGAGAACTTCATGATGATCTACCCCGGTGCACTTCACAAAGCAAGGTGGATGGCTAAACTGCTCCATACCCTCAAGATTGTTCTTTTGTCAGGCCAGATCAAAGAGCAGTTTCCCAAAGCCGAGGTTGTGACTAAAAGTCAAATCAGCAAGTTAGAACGGTTTGCTGTGTTCACAGTCGCTGTTAATGTCCCATGGTGGATTGTTTGCCCCGTTCCAGCAAGTGCACCACTGAATGACTTGAATTTGGTCGAAACCTTGGCTGAATTTGCCCCATATGAAGCCACAATAGTTGTCAAAGCACATGTGGCACTCGGTAGACACACTTGGAACCTAACTGAGGAGTTGGACCCACTGGCTTTGTTCTCGTCCCAAGTACAAGAAAGGACAAAAGAGGAGATGAGGAAGGCCCTTCTTTGCCATGAAGGCACTGAAGTTACTAAGAGAGTGGGGCTCAATCATGGGGGCTATGGAAAGCCATATCTTCCCCCTATCCCAGAAAGTGGCACTGCCCTGGTGGACCTAATTGGCCTGGCTCAAGCTGGTTCTTCACCATTTTAGGCATGCCCTATCAGTTTCTCCACAGTCCAACCAGTGAATGGGCGGATCATGACAACTACCTGAACATGAAACGGGTTGTGGACAAGCTTCAGGTCGTCAATGAGGCTGCAGAGCGTGGTGTAAAACTTTGCCATGACTTTCTTAATGTTGCCAGGGATGAGGAGCACTTTCAAGAAGTCCTTCAAGTAGTTGAAAATGACAGACTCCGCGTTCCTAATCAGCGCAAACGATCATCTGTTTCCGAACAGATATCATGATTTCTTGTTCTAGAGAAATAATACCTAGTGAATACTGTATATGATAAAACCCCTTAATGTACCATGAGAGAATAAGAATTATTAACTTTTTTGTGTTAGTGATAACAGCTTTTAATTAAGACAGGCAAATGATTTGTGTTAATATCCCTTATGATGGTTGTGTAATTTCATATATAGTCGCGTATGCCTTATAAGCAAAATCGCTATTTTTCAAATTGCTGGTGCTCACTCAAATATGCACGAATCTTCAAAAAATTGCACGTGGGTATTTTTTATGTCAATATGCAACACCAAAATTTTGAACAGCATTGTAGGACAAAGCTGGGGCAACTGTCACACTCTAATGTTGGCATTTCCAATCCATAATCCATCTCGCTTTTTTCTTTGCCATTAGTGGTTAGTTACTTCTATTGTTCCATTTATTAAAATTAAATAATAATGAAAACATATACTACAGTAGTACCCCGATTTACGCGGTCAATTGAACCCACAGGGTACCGCGTAAAGTGAACAACAGAACATATGGGATAAATTCCAATAGAGACTGGCCCGACCCCCAAACTCCACTTTTTGACGACACACAACTATGTTGTCGTAAAAGTATTATCTTAACTTTATGATGGTATGCACACACAATTAATAATTAAGAGAAATATCAATAATATTAGTTTTTTTAACACTTACATTCGTAGAAAAGATGGCTGGGCACACAGGGATGGGGGGGTTGGTTCCGAGGCAGAGGGCAGATTATTGGCCCTCACCTGCATCACTTGTATCAATTGTATCACTATCCACCACATAGGCTTGCAGGGCCTCTTTGTCAAACCCCTCAAAGTCCATATCCTCACTATCACTGACTTAGGCCGGCTGTGGTGGGTGGCGGGTGAAGAACTCGGTAATGTTTTGATGACTGGGCGACCTTGTGCGTATCCTGCCGGCGCCACTTCCCGCGTATATGAGTAGATGCACCGCGGAAAGTGAAAGTTCGGTTCTGGCGAGGCACCGCGTAAATGAGAAATCGCGGAAAGTGAAACCTCGTAAAGCGGGGTAATGCTGTGTGTATATAAATATATATATATATATATATATATATATATATATATATATATATATATATATATATATATATATATATATATATATGCTGATAACCACCAGGAAAGAAGAAAACACGAAGTTCCCAAGCGCTTTCGTGTAATTCACATCTTCAGGGGTGAGTACACGAAAGCGCTTGGGAACTTCGTGTTTTCTTCTTTCCTGGTGGTTATCAGCATATATATATATATATATATATATATATATATATATATATATATATATATATATATATATATATATATATATATTTTGTTTACATTAATTTTACTACAGCTACAACCAGGGTCTTATTTTCTTCAATTTCTTATGTAGAACCATCGTCCTGGACTCCTGGGTGTAAACACTAACAAAAACAATGGTGTCTCATCTCCACTTGTGTGACCATATTATTATTCATTTTCTATTGTATAACATTCATAAACATTAATTACAAATATAGTTTGCATTGTTCATTAACTTTATTGTTTAGAGGGAAAAGAGGGTAAAAAGCCACACAAGGGATATGAAAAGGTCACACTTGGAAACACATCTCATTATTATTGCTTTATTTTAATGGTAATTAATGATTCACCTTACACTGCAATATTGGAGGACACATTACCATCGTTATTCAAGGCTTTACTGTACAGTATATAAAAAAAAAAAAAGCTATGAAACAATGGCTGGAATAAATCAGTCTGTTTGATTCTCGCAATTCAGTGACTATTTTGCAGCACACCAGGTCACCAAAGGCTTGTTCCAGTCTTGGCAAGTGTGGTAAATGGCATTTTCACCTAATGCTGAGTACACAAAAAGAATACCCAATTCTACTCTCTCATCAGAAAATGAACCTAACTATTCACTGACAAGACAAAAATTAGTCTGGTGAGTAAGGTTAGTACACACATCCTCATTCTTGAAAGGGTTAAGGGTATTGTTTCATTACTGTACATCCAAGTTTCTCTTCTGGTATGTATAAGGACTCTTGACCCCTTATTCATAATGATGTTCTGATACTAAGTTCGTGGATGGTCACGTTCAAGAAGTGGGACCCATTTGACTTGACAGTCTATCATTATCTCCTTATGCGAGAGGCCATCCAGAGCAGCCATCTGTAACAAAATTGAAAATAATATACTGTAATGTATACAATAATAGATAGCAAAAAGTAAATAAGAACATGATGCCTGTAGTATTATAAAGTCTGTTATATGTTAAGATCTAATATTGAAGGCCAGTTTCAGTACAAGTATACCCAGAAAACCAACATCCCAAAAACCGCCAACTAACATAACTGCCGATTACGTATAGGGGAAATATGCAGCAAGTTTCGTTGATACCTCGGAGATCTGACAATCTGGAGAGGAGTGGGCGAGCCGTTTTGAATTTGGCGTGCAGTGGTGTGGTGCAAATTTTTTGCGACGAGAGGGATATGCTTGATGCCTAAGACTCATTCCCGCCTCTCTGACCTTGTTTACACTTACCATGTGTCTCCGACTTCGTGGTTTATCTTTATTTCCGATAGTGTGTTATGCAATCATGCCTAAATGCCTCGGTGATAGTTCCTCTTGTGCTGCCCTTCTTCGGAGAGTAATATGAGTGGTGATGGACCAGCAAAAACTGGCAGAGATTTGAACATGCCACCCTAGACCATCTCTACCATCCTCAACACTGGTAAATAACAGTCTCAATTTATGTTTTACATTTCTTAATTAATGCTTATTTATGCTTGCTTTATATGTCAGCTTTATTTTCTGACTTGACAGTGTGCATGACAGATATATCAAGGGTAGATGGGAGTTTTTTGGGACAGCCAGTCCCTAACCCCCCTGAATTTGTTATATTCTTAAGAGATTAATTGCTTCGATAACCATTCATTCACTAACCAACTACTTTTCACGATCCCTATAAGTGATATCTCCATTAGTCGGAACAATTGGTGCAGAGCAATTCCGGGAATGAGAGATTTCCGGGTAACGAGACAACTCTCTCAAAGCTGGAAAAATATCACTAATCCCTGGAACTTTCCTGGTAACAGAAAAATATTTTCGGAAGTCCCGAAAATTACGCATTATATATTATTTCTCAATCCTGAAAAAAAAAAACATCTTTGGAATTTTCTGGGTACATAGAAAATTTTCTTGGGATTTTCCAGAAAATGTGTTTCTTTTGAAAATCATTCCCAAAGCCAGAATTTTCTGGAAAATTCCAACTTTCAGAATGATCTGAGCAAATTTCAATTCCAGCTATTAGAGAGTTCCGGGTTTGAGGGATTCGTGCTAATGGGGATATTACTGATGTGTCAGTTAACGGCGTATGCCTGTAAATTAATAGATGGGCCGGGGTGACCACAATAAAATCTCTCTTTATATCAATTACCAGTACAACAACTTATTTCCCATTTCATGGAACCTTTTAAATAATTCATGGATCCATCCACCTAGGTTGTGATGGTTCTCAAGTCCACTCAGTACCGGGTATTTAAAAAATGTAAAATGTGTCAACATCATGCCTGGAGAAAGTACTGCATGATCTACCTGACTGTACAAGGGAAACCAGCCAGAGTATGTTTTTATAACTGGCTGAATTAATTTTTTTTTTCAGTTGTTGTATAGCTGGTGCATCACAAGCCCAAAATGAAAAGCAAGCATGACACTGTCATTTAATGGTTGGCTTTGTAAGCCATGGCTGAGAGTGCCAACAACCAACCACCCTTTATCTCATCTTGGCAAGAAAACATCAATTAGTGAGAACTAGTTCAGTGATTAGGAACAAATCAGGGTGCATCTAGATTTGGCAATCTGTCGACAAGCCACACATGAACTCTTTCATTGTTGCAAGTACATTGTTCAAGCTGCTATATGCAATATTATGTGCTAAAATATTAACAATCAAAGTATCAAAAGGGCACATTAAGATTAGACAAAGGTGTAAGAGGTCTTGGAGAGTGATATTTACATACTAGGACACTTCACCATCAATTAAAACTATTCAGTATAATTGTAGTCTGATACAATGGTTTGTTTCTGATATAGGTCTTTTGTATGGTTTTTACAAGAACTTTCATTTATCACTTTCCAGTATACTGAGTATAGGTAGTCTTAATTTATTGCACATTTGCACAGTGTAGTTTTAATTTACTAGTACAGTAGTGTGATTTATTCTTTAAGATCAAAATGCAGTATTCAGTCATCACAATATGTTTCATTTTTTCACAATGCTGTCATAAGAAAAACCTCAAAACTGCTCAAGACAATCTCCTACCGTATACTATATGTGCACAAACATGATAGTTGATGCATGGTCATGAGAGGGAGAACATGTACTCTCTCCCCAAAATGTATTGGCTCCCTTGGGCCTAATGTATTTGGAAATGAACACAATAACACGTGCACAGCAGTCTCGGTTCAGCTGGTACTTCTAATTGTGAGTTGCACCTTTAATTCTTTCTTCTTGCACCTGATAATCACCATGATATCTGCAGTATACCACCTATTCTCTACATAATGTAATGAAATAGGATGAATTGTGATACCATCTGCAAAACCAATACTGTTGATTTATGCACCTTAGATACTATTTCAGCCCCTGGGGATGGGATGCCAAATAGAAATATAACTTTACTATGTTTTCATGAGCCGAGGTTACAATGGAATCGCTTCAAGCGAAATATGAAACACTATGATCAAATATTACATTCATTTGCAAATAGAGTACAGGGGTCCCTGGGTTACAAACGGGTTCTGTTCCTGAGGACGTTCATAAGTCAGAACACATGCTATTATGTGCATACTGTACTTACAGAGCAATGTTTAAAATCCCACTGTATCACAGCCTATGTCCTTATATACATCTAAAATCACTTAATTTAAGAGAAAAGAGGAAATAGAATGACAAAATCCAGTAAATGAAAGTAAAAAAATAAGTCATCAGGTAAATAAAGTACAGTACGGTACAGTCGGCCCTTAACATACGCGAGGGTTACGTAACAGAGATACCCGTGGATGTTAAAAATCCGCGTATATGTGCTGCTGCCCCCCCCCCCCAAAAAAAAACCTGGTCCCCCCATGTCCTTATTTACCGTATATACCTGTGTGCAGTTCAAGTTTTTAAGACCAAATTATTTGGCAAAAAATTGGGGGTCGACCTCAAAACGGGTAATAGTTTCGTTAGGTTGAAAAATATTTACCAGTAACTACCAGTAAACAATGGAAACGATGCACCAACGCACCACCAGCTGTGAGTGTCGGTACAGTTGCCAGGGAGATCTCTTGAGTCATCACAGCAAGCCCAAAGTAGCCAAATCCATGGTATGGCAGCACAGGACGATGTAAAAACAAAGTATTCATTTATTAAAGTTTATTTATAGATACTGTACGTAAATTTTTGTTCATTACATTTGAAACATCAATCTTTGTTAATTAAATTTGAAACAAAAGAAAACTACGATACTGTATTTTCATTAAAATATGACGTACATATTACAGTGGAAAGACGAAAACAATGACTTTCACTTTCTTTCGTTATTCAAAAGATTTTACCGTAATCGCTTTTCGAATGGTTTTCAGTTAAAAAACTGTTGTACTCGTACTGTATTACAATAATATTCAATCCTATCATTAGCCTTATAATCCCACAAATGAAAACCATTCGAAAAGCGATTACGGTAACATCTTTTGAAAGAAAGAAAGAGTCATTGCTTTCGTCACAATTTTATCCCACTTTCCACTGTAATACGTACATCATTTCAGCAAAAATATTACATTTCCATGTTCTCAGAAATAAATGGTAGTTTTGTTGAAACGTAATGTACAATATTTAATATTAAAATGCAAAAATAGCTATAAAAACAATTAATACACCCGTAATGTACTGGCTAGCATCTCCACTCGTCCCTGCTCCTGCGTCCAAGGTCACCACCACTCCTCCCAACTCGCTCCCTCCTCACCGTCACTTCTGCCGACAACGAACACAAATGTTTTGTGAATAAATGCACCTCCACTTCCTATGTACAGTACTGAACTGTACTGTGCTGTGCATTTTTCCAAACAGTAAACATGGCAAGAAAAGCTATTAAAAAAAAAGAGATAAAAATTTCACTTTACTGTACAGTAACTATCCTCGGCGACAGGACGGGTGTCATCGGGCTCATCGTCACTCAATTCCATAACGGGTGGTGAAGTGGGGGCGACAGTGGATTCAGCTGCTTCCTCACTGCCGCCAGTGATTGATGGTGTTAAATCTCTCCTTCGGTGATCATAGAACATGGTGATGGGGAGTTGTCGTCTCTTTCTTTCATTTCTTCCATGATGTTTTTGTATGGAGCGAAAACGTCATCCATCCCTCGCATGAATTTCAGGGCACGCACCATGGAGGGGTCCATACTATAGGCCAGGTTTTTCAGTGCCTCAATATTCCTGGTCATCTCCCCCAACTTCTCCAACGTTATTTCTTGGTGCTCTTCCTAATCCTCTTTCCCTTTCGCTTCCTCTTCCTTGCCCGAGTCTACTAACTCCTGTAGATCCTCCTCGGTCAGCTCAGTATCGTGCTCTTCAATTAGCTCCCTAATCTCGTCCTCTGCCATGTCCTGGAAGCCTTTTAGAAGCCACTTTCCTTGACAGTGCCAGGGTCTTTCTGAATATTTTCATTAAAATCCATCAAAATCATTTTCCTTGTCATCGTCTTAAGCACCAAACAGCTCCTCCCAGTCTTCTCCTTGAACAGGACTAGAGGGTACGTGTTTTTCGAATCGTTTTCAATTAAAAAAATGTTACAGCACATGTACATTTTACCTAAACTGTGCCTGAATGAATATATTCTCAGAAATAAATAGTAGTTTTGCTGAAACGTGATGTATTTCAATGTAAAATAGGATAAAATACATGACGAAAACAAAAGACTTTACCTAACCTTGCAATGTTCAAGAGATGTTACTCGTTTTTTTTAATAGTTTTCGGTTAAAATACTGTTATATTACAATGATATTATATTCATACTGTGCTTGATATACTACATTCACGGAAATGTAATATTTTTGCTGAAATGACGTACGTATTACAGTGGAAAGTGACGAAAACAATGACTTTCGCTTTCTTTCGTTCAAAAGATGTTACCGTAATTGCTTTTTGAATGGTTTTCAATTAAAAAAACTGTTGCATCACAAGTGAATTAGGATAGCATATTATTGTTATACAACACTAATATATACATTGGTGGTGAAGAAGCTAGTGCTGACTGTGCTGCGGCTAGGGAATTTCCTCCGTTTTTACGTGAGATTATGGAGGAAGGACAGTACACCGACGACCAGGTGTTTAACATGGACGAATCTGGTCTTTTTTGGAAAAAGCTACCTTCCAAGACCTTCCTTGTGAAGAATGCCAGCAAGATTCGGGGCCGGAAGATGCAGAAGGAGCGCATCAACGTCCTGTTTACCACCAATGCCTCCGGTACCTGATAGCTCAAGTTATCGGTGATCCACACAGCCCGCAAGCCGCACGCCTACAAGAGCATGGACATGACCAAGCTAAATGTCCACTGGCTGACCGCACGTAAGGCGTGGATATTCTCTACACTGTCCCTCTCCTAGTTTGATGACTGTTTCGTTCCCGATGTAAAGAAATTCTGTGAGCAACAGAATGTGCCATTCAAGATTTTGTTGCTGCTGGACAACGCACCAGGACACTCGCCCCTATTGTTAGATTGTCACCCCAACGTAAAAGTGGTCTTCCTTCCTCCCAACACTACGTCTATATTACAGCCCATGGACCAAGATTTAATCTGTAATGTAAAAGCTGCATTCTCGACAAAAAATTTCCAGCTCCTGAACGACTACACCAACACCAGGGAAGAGTTGCGTAACCTGAGTGACACCACCACCGATAGCAAGAGCGAAGAAGACGAGGATCAACAGTTGGCAGAGTAAAAAATACTTTTCAAACAATTCTGGAGAATATTTAACATCAAGAAAGCTGTGGACTTCTTGGTGGAGGCATGGGATCAGCTGTCTGTAGCAACTGTTCATCACGCACGGAGACATGTGTTGCAAGGCATTCCGGGCGTAAGGCAGAGTCAATCTGTGACTGGTGAGGTTCAGACTGTTGCAGTAGTAGTGGACCTTGCCAGAGAAGCTGCGCAGAGTGTTACAGCTGCAGGCTTCTCCGAGACCACCAACGACGACATCCTGGAGGTGATAAGGGATCCTCATGTGATTACCGACGACATGGTAGATGATTATGACGTCAGTGAAGAGGCAGGTGGTGCATCATCCCAAGAAGAACACCGCTTATCCCATAGTAATGTTAGGGGTGCCATCGAGTGTCGAGAAAATCAAGCTCCTCCTTTCCGACGACCATGACGCAAACAGGTATGAAATCTTCACTACCCAGCTGTTGCAGACTATGGAGCCCTACTTCAAGGTTTATCACGACAACATAAAACACCAGCCGTCAGCAAAGCATAACGGAGTTCTTCGCTCGCAACCCACCACAGCCAGCCCAAGCCAGTGATAGTGACAGAGGTAAAGACAGTGAAGATGACTTTGAGGGATTTGTCAGGGAGGCCCTGACAAGTGTGGATGAGTGATGGTGACTCACCTGAGGGCCAGTAGCCTGCCCTCTGCCTCGGAACCAGCCTCCATCCCCGTACGCCGACCCATGTCTTCTACTAACGTACCACTACACTGAAGTTCCACGGATATGGTATGATCTCCCGTCTCTACTGTTTATCCAACGTCACTTCCCTAGCTAACAAGTTTGAGGAGCTGGCAACTACAGTCAGGTCAGCCGCCGCGAGCGTCGTTGCCATATGTGAGGCTTGGCAAATTGTGCCTGAAACGTGTCATATTGAGGGATATCAACTCTTTGTTCACATAGACGCGGAGGGGGCGTTGCCCTCTTCTGTCAAGATGACCTACGCCCGTCACACCTGGATGTTCAAGTCCCAGCAGATGTGGAAGCATTATGGGTACGTGTTGTGCCAAGGGCCCACCCGCGCCACACTGCTTCCATCATAATCTGTGTGGCATACCATCCGCCTCGCTCACCCACCAGATACACTCTTATCAATCATCTCATTACCACCTCAGAGTTAGGTACCCATGTGCCAAGTTAGTATTATGTGGGGATTATAATGAAATTGACACCACTGATATCCAGGACCAGCTATCAGTATCACAAGTTGTGAACTTCCCCACACACAGTCAAAATACCCTGGACCTAATCTTAACTGACTTAGCGGACCAGTACCAACCACCTCAACCAATGCCTCCTATCGGGTGTAGCACACACTTATCAGTGCTCTGGTCCCCAACTGCCACTCCCACTCAAGTACAGAGACCCTACATCAAGACCTACAGGCCGATTACTGACTTTGCAGTGCGCCTCTTCGGGCAGTGGATAGTTCACCATCCCTGGACTGAAGTACTTAGCTTGGATGACGTGGAAACCAAATGGATAAATTATACCAACACCATCACGGAAGCTCACCACCACTTCTTCCCCGAGAAGTCCGTCAGATCTCACCCAGCTGACTTGCCCTGGATCACACCTCGGATCAAAAGACTTATGCAACAGAGAGACAGAGCCTTTCATCTCAATGACCACATCCACTACAGGTCCCTTCGCAACCGCGTCATTCAGAAGATTTGTAACCAGGTGAGAAGGCCGGGTCACCTGACCACCAACCGTTGTGTGCTATTTAAATATTAGTAGGGTCATTACCTAATACCTGACCATTGTGGACCTGGTCTCACCCTCCTCTGTATATATACACCTTGATTTGTATTTCTCTCTCTAGTCTGTACTCACCCCTGAAGATGTGAATTACACGAAAGCGCTTGGGAACTTCGTGTTTTCTTCTTTCCTTGTGGTTATCAGCATATACCTAAATCACGCACACCTACAGTGATTTACTTGCATATATATATATATATATATATATATATATATATATATATATATATATATATATATATATATATATATATATATATATATATATCGGGAGAGAGAAGTGGAGAAGAGAAGACGGGAATGCTGCGTTTAGCACGTTAAAGGGGTAAGATGCAGTTTCTTAGAACAATTTTTTAGGGGGGTCGTAGGCATGTTTTTCTCAGCACATGAGGACAGTGCTGTCTTTTTTTAGGGGGGGTCGATTGTAATATTCAGAAATTTCAGTGTAATTTCAAACACCGCGCCATTGGCGATACTGAGCTTTCTAGGTCGTCGGAGGGACGAGAGCGCTCCCCGCACATAGCGAGAGGTTGTGGAACTAGGCCTAAGTGATATTAAATGTAATTTGCCGAATTAATAATGATGCGATTCATGAAGTTAAGGTACTATTATTGAATTTGAAATTATTATAGATCGTTTATCAGTCTGAATAATGTCACGGGTGCCCCAAGGAGTTATTAGTTAGGTGGAAAATATGTCACGTAGGCCTAAGCTAACGCCTTGAGAGGACACGAGGCGGGCTCTCTCTCAGTCACGGGGAAGCATTCAGACAAACAAGACGTCCCTGCGCGTCCGTCACAGAAATAGTCACGTGGCCTAGTCACCTGTGTTGCACTATTGCAGTATAACAAGTAAGTCTCATTCGATCTCAGACAGGGTTAGATAGGGCAGTGGTAAAGTTAACAAGAGCTAACAGTGAGTTCATTTCAGGGTTTCCGCCAGAACCCACTTGACCGCGAGAAGTTGGCTGCGAGAGACTGACTGCCGTTTGAGACTGCCGTTGATGATTGAGGCAGTCACTGGTTAGCGGGGTAACAAAGGATCTCTTGAGTGAACGAGTGCTCCGGACAACTAAAACGACACGGGACCAGCATTAGCAGTGGGTGATCAGTTCTTACCACGTGGGTGCACAACACCACGTGTCCTCGGTCAGCTAGAAGTGTTACCTACTGGCCATAGACACCTGCTGGCGTTCTCTCTTCCTGCCCATGGACGCACTGGGAGTACACTGAGGCTGTCTGAGTAAATTAATGGTCACACACTGAGACCATGAGTCTAGGGGATACCTAGAGGAACATTTTATCTCCCTTATTACGGGTGTATGTTGAGTTGGGTGGAGCATGGTTCACGAGTATTGGTGGACCCAGTAACATATCAACAATAGTGACTATATTTGTGTGTAGTTAATACCATTTCTCAGTTACTGATGTTATCTTGACGTGTGTGGTTTAATATTTCTTAAATATTTTTGATAGTATTGTTTTTTGAATGTTTGTGTTACTAAGTGGAACCAGAGTGATACTGTGATTTAATTCTTTTAATGCATTTAATTTTTCTTTATAATTCTGATCTCAGGTGTAACCTTTGTTCCCCAGAGTAGTGTTTAAGTTAGGTTAGGAATTGTGCATCTGTTGGGGTGATATAATTTTGTTGAAAGCCCTTATGGCCTGTTTCATGTGTGCAAGCAACATTTCTTAATACTTTAAATTTATTGTTGCCTGAGTTTCTAATAATTTCGATATCATGTATAACTTTTATTCCCCAGAGTAGTGTTTTAAGTTCAAGTTAAGAGGTGCGCATATTGGTGTACCATTATTTGATTGTGTTTGTAGTGTTGGAGGGAATATAAGTGTCTAAATTTTACAGTGTGTCTCATTCATCCCAGTCACAGACGCTATCCTTCCACGGGTCACGGACAATTCATTTTGTTTAGTAGATTTAAGTGTTCTTGTGCTGGTTCGGGATTTTTCTCAAAGGGGCGCTTCCACTGCCATTACCATCTAATAATCTTTAATAAACCCCATGTCAAGTGAGAAAATAAAGTCCAGTAAATTCCGACCGGTTACATTATATATATATATATATATATATATATATATATATATATATATATATATATATATATATATATATATATATATATAATCAACGACCTCACCAGCAAGGAATCGAACCCTCGACCTACTGGGTGTGACTAGGGAGCGCTTACCGGCTAGGCCACAAGGACACTAAAAGCAGTTCTAGACTCTGTTATATTTCACACAAAGCCTGTTCATCGAGCTGATGGCGCCGTGAACCTCAATGGGAAACTGCCCGTGCCTCGTATGTGGTGTCAGTAGCATTTTACCGAATCCAGCTGGTATGAAACGCGAGGTACATATATATATATATATATATATATATATATATATATATATATATATATATATATATGTATATATATATATATAGTAGTACCCCGCTTAACGCGGTCAATAAAACCCACAGGGTACCGTGTTAAGTGAAGTGAAAACCGCACTAAGTGAACAACAGAACATATGGGATTAATTCCAATAGAAACTGGTCTGATCCACAAACTCCACTTTTTCCGACACAATACCTATGTTGTAGTAAAAATAACATCTTAATTTTATGATGGTACATGCACACAATTAATACTTAAGAGAAACAGAGAAATACAGTCACCAAGTTAATGTCCATTCAAATAATGGACTCTACTCCCTCCCCCTCTTCTCACACTACACTGCTGGCTCTTTCCTCTCTGAGAAATTTTTGGGGGAAAACCACTAAATTTTAATAAATAATACCTCAAACTAAAGTTAGGATAATACAATTGACATTGCTGGATTCCTTGTAAGACCAGGAATATTTTGAATATAAATGTCATATAGTTTGCACAAAAGATAACATATTTACTCAGAGTAAACATTATATCTAAAATTTGTATGTCTAATGCAAAATCTATGATGTTTATATTCAAAATGATCACCAAATTGTAAGAATTCCAGCAATGTAAATTATATTCTGGCCGGGTAATTTGTATGAATTTTATGAGCTGAAACAAATATCTTCAGTTAATAAAAAAAAAATATTCTTCAGGACACTATCTGTCAATCAAAGTACCCCACCTTGCCTCCCCCCCCCTCTTCCAACCGCGCGGTCAGTCCCAACCCTCCCCCCCCACCCCCCACCAATCCTCCCTTCAAGAGAAAGGTTGGGTGAAAAAACTAAATTTTAACATTTAGTATTAAATAATACCTCAGATTAAAGTTAAGATAATATAATTGACATTGCTGGATTCCTTTTAAGACCAGGAATATTTTGAATATAAATGTCATATATATTGCACAAAAGATAACATATTTACTCAGAGTAAACACTATGTAGGGGTATCGAGATATTAAAGTTGTCTAGCACTCAGGATGGAAGGAAACTCTAATGTGGTTTTCTTGTATAATATATAAGTTATATGATAAGACAGTCTGGTGCTGGAGGTGCTGTGTGGTGAGGGGCTGCTTGGTAGAGACGTGCGGTGAGTAACTTGTTGAAGGAGGTAGATGTGCAGGAGCTTCGTTAGAGAAGATGTTGCCTGTTGCTGGCCTCCTGGTTGAATGAAATGTTAACAGTGTGGAGCTTGCTGGAGGAGATGTTGCTTGTTCAGGAAGATCGGTCAGAGTGAGAGTTGGTTGGTGAGGAAGCTCAGAGAAGGACATGCTCGCTGGCGGGAGCGAGGACCGCCAGGCAGGCGGAGGAGAGGCGAGGGTCGCCAGGCAGCGGCAGAGGAGGAGGTGTTGCTTGTTCAAGAAGATTGGTCAGACTGCATCTCAATGGAGAGACAGAGCTTATATACACCGAGCAGCAGCCGCCAGTCCTCTATGAGTCATGTTGGGAAAACCCGAGAAGTAGCCGGTGACTAGTTCCGTTGCTAAGATACGGCGGGCATTGGAATGCGGATACGCTTGGTTGCTAGGGAAGACGGCAACAGGTGGTGGCGTGGCTACGCAGTTAGGCAGTTGTAGGGGAGAAGTCCAATACAACTACATCTAAAATTTGTATGTTTAATGCAAAATCTATGATGTTTATATTCAAAATGATCATCAAATTATAAGAATTCCAGCAATGTAAATTATATTCTGACCGGGTAATTTGTATGAATTTTATGAGCTAAAACAAATATCTTCAGTTAATAAAAAAAAAAAAAATATTCTTCACACGGTAACAGATGGTCGGTCAGTCCCTCCCTCCACCCCACCCCCCCACCAACCGTCCCTACCAGATGTGTGGGAAAACCAGAATATTTACCTTTTTAGTAATAAATAATACCTCAAACTAAAGTTAGGATAATACAATTGACATTGCTGGATTCCTTTTAAGACCAGGAATATTTTGAATATAAATGTCATATATTTTGCACAAAAGATAACATATTTACTCAGAGTAAACAAAATACTTACATTAGATCTAAAATTTGTATGTCTAATGCAAAATCTATGATGTTTATATTCAAAATGATCATCAAATTATAAGAATGCCAGCAATGTAAATTATATTCTGACCGGGTAATTTGTATGAATTTTATGAGCTAAAACAAATATCTTCAGTTAATAAAAAAAAAAAAAATATTCTTCACACGGTAACAGATGGTCGGTCAGTCCCTCCCTCCACCCCACCCCCCCACCAACCGTCCCTACCAGATGTGTGGGAAAACCAGAATATTTACCTTTTTAGTAATAAATAATACCTCAAACTAAAGTTAGGATAATATAATTGACATTGCTGGATTCCTTGTAAGCCCAGGAATATTTTGAATACAAATGTCATATATTTTGCAAAAAAAATAACATATTTACTCAGAGTAAACATTACAGTATATCTAAAATTTGTATGTCTAATGCAAAATCTATGATGTTTCTATTCAAAATGATCATCATATTGTAAGAATTCCAGCAATGTAAATTATATTCTGGCCGAGTAATTTGTATGAATTTTATGAGCTAAAACAGGCAGTCAGGCAGGGTGGCGGGTGGGGGGGTGGGGCGAATCTAAAATAGCTCTCGAGCCGGACATTCACCCCATGGCGCCATTTCACCCATTAAATTTTAGTTCTCGGTGTAATTCAAGATTATTTTCTTTAAATCAACACTGCACTGCATTATATTTTGTCAATATGTAAAATAAATTTCAAAATGACCAATAATTTGCTTGGAAACACAGAAAAAAAGCGTTTAACTGAAGAGTCTCAAGCAAGATGTTACCTCCACTGAAAAGACACAGAGACTGACGCCTGTTTGGTGTGTTGACAGGCTACCGTATATCTCGGCCTATAAGGCGTCGGGGTGCATAAGGCGGCCCCCCCAAATTTCCATTTAAAAAGTAGCTTTTGAGCTCTATTCGCTGTATAAGACCAGTACCCCAAATGTGACACTTACCCACTGACTCAGTAGTCCTTTACCAACCATCCTTGGTTTTTTAAAATAAGGCCAATTCACTTCAAGTAATGTCATCAAATGTTACCCGCTGGTGTAGTGTAAACACTAGTGACGTCACTGAAGCGTCTGCTATTTACCGGTATCTGGAACTAATGTCTGTGTCGAGTAAAATTTTTCCATTTACTTGGGGAGAAAAAAAAAAAAAAAAAAAAAAACACACACACACACACACACACACAGGTTGTACATCTCTAGTCCGGCATTCTGTGGTCCGGAACGATTATAGTTTGTCCAATAGGTAGATAGGCAGCTCTTTTTTTTTTTTTTTTTTTTTTCTGAATTATTATTATTATTATTACAGGAGTATTAAATTTTTACCCCTCAGGCCCCAATGTGGGTCAGTGACCTATGCCCGAGTGGGCTAATCCCCTTAAAAAAAAAAAAGCCGCGGGAAATTAAGGTTTGTTTACATCCGGCAGTTCGGCTGCACTCTCTCTCTCTCTCTCTGCTTGTCTATACAGAGTACAACATTTAACCCTTAAATATATATGAGCAGTAAATAAGTGTTGCTTTCATATTCTTATGTAGAGTAATGACGATATATTTTCACATGTGCGCACTTACATACGAGCAATCTCACTTTCTTTTTTTACCATTAATGGTCAGCTACTTATATTGTTCCATTTATTAACATTAAATAACATTACAGGTACTTCAAGCAACCATATTCATTTTATAGATTAATTTTACTACAGCTAAACTCAGGGTCTTATTTTCTTCAGTTTTATATATAGAACCAATCAGTCACTGGTTTCGTAAGCTTTAACATAAACAATGCCGGCAGCGGTCTCGTCTCCTCTAATATTCCACGTATTATTAATAAATTGTATTGTTAATTTTGCACACACGTACATTAATTCAATAAAAACAAATTCAGAAACATTAATTAAAATATATATGAACAGTAAATAAGTGTTGCTTTCATATTCTTATCTAAAGTAATGATGATATGTTTTCACGTGTGCGCATGCGCACTTACATATGCGATCTCTCTTTTTTCTTTACCATTATCGTTAGCTACTTCTATTGTTCCATTTATTAACATTAAATAACATTACTTAAAACAACCATATTAATTTTACTACAGCTACAACCAAGGTCTTATTTTCTTCAGTTTTATATGTAGAACCAGTCAGTCACTGGTTTTGTAATCAACGAATGCAATGCTGTGTCATTTCCTCATGTGTTTTAATATTCTCCGTATTATTAATGAATTGTATTGCTCATTTTGCACACATAAACATTAAATTCAATAAAAAAGACATTCAGTAATAAACAATAATGAATCTTTTGTACATAAGAGAAATGACGCTGTTTACACGATTATGCACGTCGTCTGCACGTTGGCGGGCCGTTCAAACCCGTCGAAATTCAAGTTTCCGCCGTCAAAATTTTTATTTATTTATTTTTTTGTGTGTTCCAATAAAATACATTAAGAATTAAAAACTCGCGAAATTTGAGAAGCTACTATACGACATTTAACCCTTCAATATATATATTTTTATATATATATATATATATATATATATATATATATATATATTTATATATATATATATATATATATATATATATATATATATATATATATATATATATATATATATATATATATATATATATATATATATATATATATATATATATATTTTTTATGAAAATCCACAATGAAAACGTTGTTTCCATTTTCCCGTGTGATTTTATCAAGATATATATATATATATATATATATATATATATATATATATATATATATATGTAGTGATGGGTTGTCAGACCACAGCTTACATCTCAGAAACAGTCCAGACTTGACCCGACATTAGGGGGGTCAAATGTAAGGGTACCCCTCGCAACCACTCAAGGAGTTACAAATCAACTGGCTCCCCTCCCATGTCACACGGCCCCAACAAACATGTAAGAAGGCACCGGCCGACTCTCTCCCAATATACACAGACCTGACCTCACATTAGCCAGGTCAATTGTAACCCTCGCCCAAGTCAAGGGGCCACAAATCAACCAGGGCCTCTCATGTCACACGGCCCCATCTGAAGATTTCTCCAGAATATACAACTTAGTCTCTGAAAAAGTCCAGACCTGACCCTACATGAGCGAGGGCAAATGTAAGGAGACCCCCCCCCCCCCCCCCCGATCAGCTCAACCTGACGGCTCGCCTCCCAATATATAGGACGTCCTAGTCCTCCCTCTGCCCAGAGAGAGAGAGTGTGTCTTGTAACCAAGAAGGGCCAGATACCACGTCCCCAGTCCTGCTCGAGAGAAGTCAGGGGCCGGAGGCAAGCCGCCTCCGGTCGGGAGCGAGTTGCCCTCGACACACCGGTGCCCAGCTAAGCAGTCTCCCATAGAGACAACCCAGGACCACCTGCTAGGCCTCCCCTAGGTCACGTGAGTTTTTGTCAGAGCTTTCCATGGGATGAGTTACTTACGTGGGAAGTGTATTCATTTCATGTTCGTGTCCGAGAATCAGTGTCTAGTAACGTAATATGATGTCCTAGTAACGTAAATATAATGTCCTAGTAACTTCAATAGAAGGTGTTATTAATGTGTCCATGTCATGTTCGTAATTAATAAAGAGTTGTAACGAAGCGGTGTTTGAGAAGTCGCCCTTAAGACGTAATAGATGTGTATTGACGTATAAGATACAATAAGTGTAAGTCCAGAGAGTAAATAACTATCATGGCCACGCTACCAAAATCTTCCTCTCTTTTATACTCTTATACTATCAATATTCTTCCTCTATGTAATCTTCTTATCAGAGTGCCTCATTATATTGGTGGCAGCGTACTATAACGTTAACTCACGCCCTCCTCGTCCCTTGTTATTGGTAACAGTGTACTTAACGTAAACCCATGCCCTCCCTCATTTAGCCATAACACCTGACTCGTTGTTTGAGTATTGTTCGAAAGTGCGTGATAAGGAGTTCCTGCATAGTAGCGTGAAAAGTGTTCTAGTGTGTCACCGTTACAGCTCAAGTGAATGTCTCTCGTCGTGGTATGCGCGAATTTTTTCTAGAAATATGTTCAGTGCTTAACGTGATTTCTCAGTGTCCCCCGCGATCTGTGACATTCTCAGTAGCCCAAGTGCAGTTTGATTGTTGGTCAGTGTTGAACGTAGAAATTGTGTTTCAGTGATGAAAGCGGTGTCTGTACTAACTGTTATAACTTAACATGTCTTTTAACCTACATCCTCCTCCCTGTCCTAATCCTCACCTCACCCTCCTTACCCTTCCTCCCATCCCTGCCCCGCCCCGCCATTCCGTGCCCCGCCCCGCAAAGCCCCGGCCTGGCCCGATCAACCACGCCTCGGCTCCTCCCCACTACACTTAACTACGCCTCACCCGCTCCGCCTCCACCCGCCTTGCACCGTCCAGTGTGACCACCAATCCCCATATGTTTTGTCCCATGAGTTATGCTTCAAAATCGGTGGTTAGTGTTACTTAATATTGCGATAATTACAGAGCTTCATTCAGTGTGTTTTTATGCTAGCATGATTTGTAATGTACTCTTTGACACGTAGTGATAAATAATATTCAATGTAGTGAGCAGAGCTTCACTCCCTGACCCAGCCTAATGAGAATATTGTCGTGACGGAAACTATAGTTGCCAAACATTGACGTAACGTATGAAGTAAATATTCGTTTTTCTTTACGGATACACTTCCAACTAATCCATCATCCCTTTCGGATTGCGCACGCACGCACACATATATATATACATATATATATATATATATATACAGATATAGATAGATATATATGCTGGTGGTCCAGCATATATATATATACACATTATATATATATATATATATATATATATATATAGATATGCTGTATATATATATATATATATATATATACAGTAAGTCCCCAAGTTACGTACATAATGGGGACCAAAAGGTTGTACTTAACTCGAAATGTACGTAACTCGATAATTTCCGCGAGTTTCTTTGGAAAATCCTGTGCTGTTTTCCAATCAGCACTCGCCGCCTCACCAGTCACTCGAACATTATGCAGCTTATTTCGCACCTTGAATCGGTTAAACCACCCATTGCTAGCATTGAATGTCACAGTATCATCAGGGTGATCTTTCTTTAGGTCGTTGAAAAGACTTAGGGCTTTCTCCTGAATCATACTGAGACACAGAGGCTTACGTTTTTGTGTGCAGTCCTCGATCCACAGCGCAAGATATTTTTCCATTTCTTCCAGAACCTTCCCTCTTCTTTTAGTTATAATCGTAGATTGCATTGGCACTGCAGATTTCACATGTTCCTTGATCTTTTCTTTGCCCTTATCAATTGTATTAACAGTTGACCGACTCAGGTTAAATTTGCGGGCAACATTGGTCAACTTTTCACCACTTTCAAGCAGTTTTATTGTGTCCATTTTTACCTCTAGTGAGATTGCTTGACGTTTCGTAGCACTCCCACTGGCTTCACCACTCTTACGCTTTACACCAGTCATTGCACACAGAGTAAAGTGTACAAAATAGGGCAGAAATTCACAGGAGAAGTACTGTATGCACAATGACCACACTTGTTGTTTTGGTGCGTCTAGCGTGTCGTCTGCATGGTCAGTGATAGTGGCGGCGCGGTGCGGCTGGCTCGCCCGCCAAATTTAAAAATTGCCTGCCCTTTTAAGACAATATTTTTGCAATTAAAGACTTCAGAAACGATGTACGTATCGGCCGTTTGTACGTAAGTCGGATGTACGTAATTCGGGGACGAACTGTATATATATACAACAAAATATATGTACAAAAAATAAATGTTAAATGAATTATTTATGGTGCATTAGGGTAGGTACTGGTCACTTCAGACACAAAGACGGGCTATAAATAGCCCATCTCCCCCTCTTCTTACAGCTGCCAATGGGAATCTTGGTAATTAAATTTGATGTTTATTTTCATTGTCTAATTTATCATGTAGTATCAAAGTAATATTACTAAAAATTGTGTAGGTAGTAGGCAGCTACCAAACAGGTAGATACTACTGCCTGGGAAGATATTGGAAGCATAATGTGTTGTCTAATGGTAGACCCTGCTGCCATATGGCATCACGAAAATTGTGACCAAGTCCCAGGTTCAGCGCTGACCTGACTTTCTGCCTCATTTACACACAATTGCAGTTTGAATTGTTCCTCTAACTTTGACAACACAACATACATACAGTATATTATTTCTCACTTTTGATCTTTTTTTTACTTTTTGTATTTATTTATGGTTAGTTACTTAAAATAAGGCCAATTCACTTCAAGTAATGGCATCAAATGTTACCAGCTGGTGTAGTGTAAACACTAGTGACGTCACTTAAGCGTCTGTATTTAACTGTCAGTAGTTTCAAGAATTAATGCAGTCATTTACTGAATATTCCTTGTAAAAAAATAAATTTTAAATTAATTATTTATAGGAGAAGTATTATTATCAGTAAATATACCGATATGCATTACTGACCACCTCCACGGCTAAAAATAGCCCAATCTCGCGGTCACTTTCCCTTTCTTGTCTCCTCACTGGCAAATGGGGGGGCCGTGGGGAGGGGTGTGTGATGATAGCTGTGTTTATTACAGGGGTATAATTCTCTTTTACGGTATGTTAGACAGGTTTATAATACATTTTTATTATTTTAATATACTGGTAATCTTAATTTGAATCCAGCTTGCCAAACGTAAGTTTCAGTATAAAATAATTAGTGGTAAGACCTTGTGAGTGGCTTACGATGTTTCCATCACCACTCTTGACACACTAACCACAATATTTAAGAGGTAAGAATTTTATACTTGGTGGTTTAGACGACCCCCTAACTTTGGGCAGATTTTTTTAATGTTCAAATTCCGTCTTATAAGCCGAGATATACGGTATTTGGTGCGCATAAAACTAGTTTCCTGTACTTCAATTATGTTCAATAATTGTTAAAATGACAAAAAAATTTAATTTTAGGCTTTTAAAATTATTGAATAGTATAACCTTCTTGATATTTACTAAAATAGTAAGGAATTTAAGCCCTAAAACCGATTACTGTATTGGCGGACTAATACTACAGCTGGTGGACCGCCAAATGCAAGCGAAAACATGTTGAGGTCGGCTCGTAAGAAACTCGTTAATCGAGGGATTGCTCGTTAACCAAAGTTAAGAATCTTATGGAAGGTAACTAGTAAACCGAAATCTCGTTAACCAAGGCGCTCGTTAACCGAGGGCCCACTGTAAACAGATTCAATAATAATCTTGAATAATTCTGATGAGAGATTGACCAGATTTTACTCTTAACTCAAAAAAGTAAGTGTATTTATCCATTATTAATTATCATAATACAATGCACAGTATAGTAACCTATCCAGTGTAGTAGTAGTACAGGGTTTCTGCCAGAGCAATCTTTTCATTTTGTTATCTTCCTTTGAAAAAAATATTTTAAGAAATTCATGAGCAATTTAGATCCCCCCTTACCTTGGTGACCCTAGATGAGAGATTTATGAGTGACCAGATGATGTTCTTGAACTCAGAAAAATTCCTTATCCCGGAGATGTTTTCCGGTTATTAAGAAAAGTTTTTGAGTCTAAACTACTCTTCTTGCACAGACAGACAATAGCCCACATCCCAAAAATGTTTCTGGATGGTAGGGAATGTTTTAAAAAAGTTTAAAGTATTGGAATCAGTCAAAGCAGTTCTAATTAAGTTAGAAACTCAATTTCTTTACTAGACTAATCCAAATTAGTTTATCTCAAAGTTTGGTTAAACAAATACGGTCAACCCTCACTTTACACGGTCCCACATTCCACGTTTACGCGGTACCCTGCCAGAGCCCAGGATGCTCACATTCCGCGGTGCGTGTACCCCTTTATGCGGGTGAAGTATAATTTTTTTATTTAGCTCATAAATTTCATACAAATTATCCGGTCAGAATATAATTTACATTGCTGGAATTCTTACAATTTGATGATCATTTTGAATATAAACATCATAGATTTTGCATTAGACATACAGTTCGTCCCCGAATTACGTACATCCGAATTACGTACAAACGGCCGATACGTACATCGTTTCTGAAGTCTTTAATTGCAAAAATATTGTCTTAAAAGGGCGAGCAATTTTTAAATTTGGCGGGCGAGCCAGCCGCACCGCGCCGCCACTATCACTGACCATGCAGACGACACGCTAGACGCACCAAAACAACAAGTGTGGTCATTGTGCATACAGTACTTCTCCTGTGAATTTCTGCCCTATTTTGTACACTTTACTCTGTGTGCAATGACTGGTGTAAAGCGTAAGAGTGGTGAAGCCAGTGGGAGTGCTACGAAACGTCAAGCAATCTCACTAGAGGTAAAAATGGACATAATAAAACTGCTTGAAAGTGGTGAAAAGTTGACCAATGTTGCCCGCAAATTTAACCTGAGTCGGTCAACTGTTAATACAATTGATAAGGGCAAAGAAAAGATCAAGGAACATGTGAAATCTTGCGCTGTGGATCGAGGACTGCACACAAAAACGTAAGCCTCTGTGTCTCAGAGTAGTGTTCAAAAGCTTACCGTCCTCTGGCGCGCCGGTCCCAGAGAGGACGGCGCTGTACAGGACGTTTGTTTACTCCAGGTCTCGCGCACAGCGATGGTTATTTCGTTCATCTTTTCGTTTTATCCATGGAGTAAATTTAAAAGTAGACTTCGAGAAAACATTCAGTTAAAACACAAGGATATTAAAAGTTTGAGTCAATAGTACAATTTGTAGTATGTTTAATACAACATCTCTACAGAAATGCATAAACATGAAATTAACGCATCGGCGACTTTTGCCGGTCGGAACAACGCATCGGCTACTTTTGCCGGTCAGAACTCACGTCGAGTGAGGTGTGAGTGCAGACCGTCCTGTGGCGCGCCGGTACCTGGTAAGGTTTTGACCCCTGTTGTGGTGTCTCAGTATGATTCAGGAGAAAGCCCTAAGTCTTTTCAACGATCTAAAGAAAGATCACCCTGATGATACTGTGACATTCAATGCTAGCAATGGGTGGTTTAACCGATTCAAGGTGCGAAATAAGCTGCATAATGTTCGAGTGACTGGTGAGGCGGCGAGTGCTGATTGGAAAACAGCACAGGATTTTCCAGATAACATTATAGGGTTGGGGGATTTTCGAGTTAAGTACATTTCGAGTTAAGTACAACCTTTTGGTCCCCATTATGTACGTAACTTG
>CAUDMG010003489.1:0-70164 GCA_958450375.1 Homarus gammarus
CCACCCACTACTCCACAACGACACCATCTCACGATCGTAAGGTTTATAACGCAGTAGTCTGTTCTCCCCCACTGGCGTTGTGAGTGACCCACATCACAGCTGGAGAGCAACTATTGTGCGATATTCCAAACGTGGTTTGAGCTCTTTTGCCTATTCTCCTATTTTTCTTTTGTTTTTTTTAGTTCTGGCCGAAGGACCTGCACCCTAAAAAAGTGTATTCGTCCCGAAGTCCCCCCGCAAGTGTTCACCTCCCTCCCAGGAGATTGTGAAGACGAAGGGGGTCGAACAAGCCCCATCCCTCATCCTTCCCTAACAGGTGCGATATACTCCCGCAAGAATGGACGGACGATCTCTCTACACCAACCTTCAACCACAACGTAGAGGACTGGTTAGTTCATGTCGAAGCAGCTCTCATCGGCTCTACAGCTACAGACGCGCAGAAGTACGGCGCCCTGCTCTGCTCCTTGCCCACTGAAGTCGCCACACAAGTCTCACCGATCATCTCCAACCCTCCAGAGAACAACAAATTCGCAACTCTGCGGGATGCCTTAAAAACGCATTACCAACGGACCCCTCCGATATCCTGCAGAAACCTATCTTCCCTCTCCCTTGGAAACTCAACTCCGGGACATCTCTGGGAAGAGATGTGCAGGGTGAACTCCCAGTACACGGACAGACTTCCTGACTCTATCCTGCGCCAGCTCCACGCACAAAAGCTACCCACAGAAGTAAGAAACATCCTGTCCGCAGTAGATTACTCTACGACACCAGAGCTATATGCAACCGCGGCAGACAGAATTTTCAACCAGTGCGCTGCTGCACCCCTTGCTGCCACGGTCACACCATTACCTCCCACCGAACTTGCAAGCCGGTCAACACACCTCAGCCGAACAATACCTCACAAGACATCAAGGACTGTTACAAACCTTGAACCGCAGGATGGACACCATGGAGCAGTTCTGCTCCTCCTTAACCCGCTGCTGTGCCAGTCCCTAACTCACGCACCACACCCTACAACTTCCGACGCAACAGCAGCCAGCCCCCAGCACAACACATATACCCTCTGCTGGTATCACCAGACTTACGGCCCCAATGCTCGAAACTGTGAGCCCTACTGCACCTATTCGGGAAACGGCAACAACGGAGGCTGGTAGACGCCTCAGCCCCCGTCCCCTCAGGCGTCTCATTACTGTACGTCACCGACTACACCTCTGGCAAGAAGTTCCTCATCGACACAGGTTCATCGGTAAGCCTCATCCCTCCCTCACTACAAGACAAGTCAAAGCAACCCTCTTATGACCTGTTCGCTGCCAACGGTAGCCCCATCGCCTCCTACGGCGTACTCACCCTCGCTTTGGACCTCGGTCTGCCCAAGACTCTGAGGTGGTTAGTCGTGATAGCAGACGTGTCCTCAACCCTCCTTGGTTTCGACTTCCTCACCTTCCACAAGCTCGGCGTCAAACCAAGTCACCTATGCCTCATCCATGAGCCTACAGCACGCAAGATCCAGGGTTCTCGTGCCAGATACACCGACACTATCACCTGTCTTGCGCCTTCCAACGAGTTCTCCTCCCTACTCAACGAATTCAAGGAGCTTTTCTCACCCCGATCTCCCTACCCCCACCACCTACATCGGGAATTTTCCACCACATCGAAACTAAAGGACCACCAGTCTTTTCACGCCCTCGCCGCCTGCGCCCTGACTCCTGTACACAGCCAAAGTAGAATTCAACAAACTACTGCAAGATGGCATCATTCGCCCTTCAAGGAGTCCCTGGGCATCGCCTCTTCACATGGTTCCTAAGCAAACGCCCGCGAGTGGAGGTGTGTGGCGACTACAGAGCCCTGAATCTCGTCACCAACCTGACAGGTACCCTATTCCGCATGTCCAGGACTTTCCACACAGAGTTCATGGCTAGACTATCGTCTCGAAGATCGACTTGGAGCGTGACTTCGACCAGATCCCAGTAGCACCTGCAGATACCCAGAGACAGCCATAACAACTCCGTTCGGACTCTTCGAGTACACTTTCATGAGTTTTGGCTTACGCAATGCAGCACAGACTTTCCAGAGGTACATGGAACATATGCTTCGCGACCTCGACTTTGTCACTGTCTACATTGACGACATCCTCGTCGCATCTTCGACGCCTGCCGAGCACCGCCACCACCTCCAGCTCCTTCTCCAACGCCTGCAGAACAACAACATGAAAGTTCATCCTGCTAAATGCGTCTTTGGAACCTCGGCCATAGATTTCCTCGTCACAGAGTCTCGCCCAGTGGCATACAACCCCTACCACAGAAGATAACCGCGATTAGGGAGTTCCCCAAACCTGAAACGGCGAAGAAACTCCGAGAATTCCTGGGTTTAGTCAACTACTACCACCGCTTCATTGACAAAGCTGCCACCCTCCTTGCCCCCCTACACGACCTTCTCAAGGGACGCCCAAAGAAGTCTCACAAGCCTCTCGTGTGGACTCAGAGGCTGCCACGGCATTCACTCACTGTCCAAACAGCACATTACACGCCTCACCCTCCTGGCCCACCCCGCACCTAACGCCCGGACCACTCTCACAACAGACGCTTCTTCTACTGCAGTGGGCGCCGTCTTACAGCAGGAGATCAACGGAATTCTCATGCCCGTTGCTTTCTTCTCACAACGGCTTCAACCACCACCACCTCAAGTACAGCGCCTTTGATCGAGAACTCCTGGCCATATACCTGGCTGTCAAACATTTCCAGCACTTCCTCGAGGCCCGTCAGTTCACCATCTTCACTGATCACAAGCCCCTCGTCCACGCCTTCGCTTCAGCTTCCCAATCACATACACCTCGTGTCCTGCGCCACTTGGCTTACATCTCAGAGTTCTCCAACGACGTCCAACACATTAAAGGCAGCCACAACGAGATCGCCGACCCCTCTCTCGTTGTGTATCCAACATTCTTCCCTCATCTCCACCCATTGACTATGGGCAGCTAGCCGCGGCTCAAGAGAAGGACGAAGACCTGGCAGCATTCAAGACATCCCCCTCAAGCCTCAAACTCCAAGAAATCCCTGTTCCTGGCACAAAGATAAAATTGTGGTGCGACGTATCCTGTGGGCAGCCTAGACCGTTCGTGCCTCATGTCCACAGACGCGCTGTTTTCGACCGCATCCATGGTCTCAGCCACCGGGTGTGCGGGCCTCCCAGCGCCTCCTCACGCAATGTGTCCGTCTGGCCCGGCATCAAGTCTGATACTAAGAAATGGGCTGCCCAGTGCCTGGCCTGCCAATCTCCAAAATACATCGTCACATACGGGCCACCCTTACATACTTTCCCTATTCCCAAAGGACGTTTTTCAAGTAGTACACCTCGACATCGTGGGACCTCTTCCATCATCCTACGGCAGCACCTACATCTTCACCTGCATCGACCGTTTCACCAGGTGGACAGAAGCAATTCCCATGCCCAATGCTACAGCAGAGACTACTGTCCGCGCATTCATGTCCGGTTGGGTTTCCCGTTTCGGCCCCCCCGCAACCGTAATCACTGACAGAGGAGTCCAGTTTGAGTCACAACTCTGGCAGCACCTCCTACAGTTCCTCGGCACGTCTAGACAACGCACTACAGCATACCACCCTCAAGCCAACGGCATGGTAGAGCGTTTTCACCGGCAGCTAAAGGACGCACTCAAGGCACAGCACGACCCTTACAGCTGGACTGATGCGCTTCCCTTAGTGCTCCTCGGCATCCGTGCGTCACACAAGGAGGATATGGACTGTAGCCCAGCAGATCTTACACTAGGCGAGCCCCTTCGGCTACCTGGGGATTTCTCACTCCCTCCTAACCCTCACCAAACCACTCCAGCCGTTCGTCACGACTTACTCCAAAAGTTACGACAAGCAGTTTCTGCATTCAGAGCTACTGCTCCACGCCAGCCTCCTCGGCGCCCTGAACACATCCCTCCTGCACTTCTCACAGCCGAGTATGTTTTCGTCAGGCGTGATGCTCATCGCAACCCATTACAACGTCCCTACGATGGACCCTTCCAGGTGGTTACCCGTTCAGCAAAGTTCCTGACGATTATCCGGAATGGCAGACATGACACCGTCAGCATAGACCGAGTCAAACCGGCCACATTACCCGTTGGGCCCCCAGGCCAGCAGCACCAGCAACAAACTACGCCTGCACCAGTCTACCCGCAGTTACCACCGGCAGCAAAACCACGCCCACGACATTTCTGGGCACCCTCTTTTCACCCTCAAGTACACCCTGTTCTGGCTGTAGAACCTGCTCCTGTCATAGACCTTCTTCCTATCATAGAACCTGAACCTATAATAGACGTCCCTCATGTCATAGAACCTGCTCCTGCCATGGACCCTCCCCCTGACATAGAACCTGCACCTATCATAGAACCTGTACCTATCATAGACCCTCCTCCTGACATAGAACCTGCTCCTGCCATGGACCCTCCTCCTGACATACAACCTGCACCTATCGTAGAACCTGCTCCTGCTATGGACCCTCCTCCTGACGCAGCCCCTGCAGCAGCAGGAGCACAACAACCACTGCTTGTACAACCTCTTCTAATCCCAAACCCTCTTTCTCCTCCTAATTCTCCCACAGGTTTTGTGTCACTGGAGGGAGTTGTTACACGTAGCGGCCGAGTCGTACATACACCTGCCCGGTATGTGTTATGTGTGGGACACAACCCAGACAACATCCAGCCTCCCGCCGCGCCGGGAGGGGAGGGGGAGTATTGTAGTGGCTACTCTCCCCTACAACTTCCAACTGAGCTCCGGCCGCACTCCGACCAGCCAATCAGCGTGCAGCAGAAGAAGAAGAAGAAAAATGCTAGTGACAGGGGGGAAGGAGGTTCAGAGGAAGAGTAAAGAGAGGATGGAAATGAATTTTAGAAGGAGAGAACAGGTGCAGTGGCTAAACACCGCTTGCGTGAGGGGGTAGGCAAATGCCCTGACGGTGCAACAATCACAATCAGGACGAGGCAGAGGGAGGGTGGGAGCAGGTCCGGGCGAGCAAAGGGCCAACTTGGGTGCCCATAGTCGTCGTCTAGCCCAGGTAGTGTTATCAGAGCGGAGGAAGAACCGCCCCGCCACGGCTGCGGCGCAAGCCGAGAAGCGCAGGTGGACGGACGCACAAGCCACACACGAACAAATTAACAGAGAAGGTGAAAACATGAAAATTTGCTAGTCGTAGGGTTGTTTGGAGAAAGAAGAAGGTAAAGTCTTTGAGCTATGTCAAAGAGGAGCAGAGCGAGTTGGAGGAAGGGTTTTGAATCTTTGAACTTGAAATGTCAAAGTATTCATAGTAAGGAAGGATGAGCGTATCGTAGGAGAGTTTTTAGTAATAGCAGCAGACAGAATTGAGCTTTTTTGTCAAATTATGAACGGAGACGAGAATGAGAGATAGGCTGAAATGGTTTCAGTCTTGAGGTAGATCGATTTTATTAGAATTGGATGTCACAGACGTTGGGTAAGTTTTGATTTGCTTCTGAGAGTTATGGATCTTTCAGCTATGTCAGAGAGAAATGGAGAGAGTTAGAGGAAGAGTTTTGAATCTTTGAGCTTGAAATGTCAAAGTATTCGTAGTAAGGAAGGATGAGTGTATCGTAGGAGAATTATTTAGTAATAGAAGGGGACAGATTGAGCTTTGTCAAATTGTGAACAGAGATGAGAGTGAGATATAGGTTGTTTGGTTTCAGTCTTGAGTTAGGGCGATAATGTTGACAGTTGCTGGCATAGAGGTTGGGTATGTTTAATTTGGTTTTGGAGAGTTGTGATCTTATGAGAGGCTTCGGTCTGGCTGGGGGGGAGATGTTTCGGATTGGCTGTGGGAGGGGGGGAGAGTTTGTGCTTGGGGATTGGCGGGGTGGAGGTTGTATGGTGATTTGAGGTGAATTAGAATTACTTAAGGGGGGTTGTTGTGTGAGTGTGTATGCTTTTGCGTGGAAATGTAGTAAAAGGAGAGGGGGAGGGTTAGGATAATTATTATAAGGTCAGGTAAGGTTCGGATGACGGGAGGAGGGGGGAGGAGCGGAGAGGAGAGGGGAGGCGAGGAGAGGAGAGGGGGGCTTAGGAGGTTGTTGGGTTATTTATAGTTTGGAAGGATTCCTTAGGTGTGATACGATTTGTGTTGCTAATGAATAGTTGTATTGAGTTATAGTTGTTTTTTTTTTTTTTTTTTTTTTTTTTTTTTTTTTTTTAGGCGGGTCGGTGGGGCTTGTTAGAAAGGTCGGGTATATTAAGTTTTTCTCTTGGGAGGATTGAAGGTGTTGATTAGTGATTGGATGGAGAGTAGCATCTTTTTTTTTTTTTTTTTTTTTTTTTTTTTTTTAGGAGGGATTGTGAGTAAGGTTGGGTGGGTTAAGTTTTTATTTTGGAGGATTGAAGGTGTCGTTTAGTGATTGGAATGGAAGAGTAGCATTTTTTTTTTTTTTTTTTTTTTTTTTTTTTTTTTTTTTTTTTTGGGAGGGATTGTGAGTAAGGTTGGGTGGGTTAAGTTTTTCTTTTGGGAGGATTATAGGTTTTGTTGGTGGTTGGCAGAGTTTGGTTAATTTGCAATCATTCTTTCCTTTACTTGTAAAGGACTTCTGCAATTGCAGGTATTGTGAATTCTGGTCCCATTATTGAGGGAGAGGGTTTTTGTACAGGAACAATGCACCCCTCCCCGACCTTATTAGCTAAGGGAGGCGTTCATTTCATCCGTTAATGGTACCGTTTGTAGGTACACCTCTCCGACCTTATTGGCTAAGAGGGGTGCCCATAAAACCGAGTTGGAAACATTCTCCTCGACCTTGTTGGCTGAGGGAAACATACATGTCATCCGAGTTAGTGTGGGGTGGGTAAGTTAGGTATTTGTTTTGGGAGGAGTAATAGGGTGTGATTAGTTAATGGTAGAATGGTTATTTTTTTATTTTGTGTGGGATTGCTAGTAACGGCTGGGTGTGTTAGGTTTTTATTTTGGGAGGAGTAATAGGGTGTGGTTAGTAAGTGGTAGAATGATTATTTTTTATTTTGTGTGGGGTTGCTAGTAATGGTGGGTATGTTAGGTTTGTATTTTGGGGGGATTGTTAGGTTTTTTTTTTTTTTTTTTTTTTTTTTTTTTTTTTTTTTTTTTTTGGGGGGGGGGGTGGGGGGTGTTTGTGGGGGGTAAGTGGATTAGTTTTTTTTTTTTTTTTTTTTTTTTTTTTTTTTTTTTTTTTTTTTCGGAGTGGTCTTGAGTTTGAGTTGGTGGCGTGGGGTTTGGAGTGAGGGGGGGAGTTTGGTTAGGTTGGGTGGGAATCATTGGGTGTGGGGTTGAGAAGAGGTTAGGTTAGGTTGATTGGGTTAGGTTAGGGTGAGGGTTAAGGAGAGGTTAGGTTTAATTTGGGGGGAAATTGTTGGGTGTGGTTACTAATACAAGGGAGGTGGGAGGGGAGTGTTTGGTCTGTTTAGTATGGAGGGGTTTCTGTCTCTGAATCTACGTGGGAGTATGATGTTGTCAAAATAATCCTGCCATTGAGGGTAATTAGTGAGGAGAGTTTCTATTTGCTTGTCACCTAGGTGTCTCCAGTAGATGTTAAGTGGGGGAAGGGAGCTGAGTTCATGTAGATAACTATTTCGGGTGAAGGATGACCAGTGTGTGTTATGGATGAATCTTAGTGCTTTGTTTTGTATGACTTGAAGTTTCTTGGCGCTTGTTGGTGGTGCTAGCTGGAGTGTGTTGGGTGCATAAGTCAATAGTGGGCGTATGAGGGCTTTGAATAGGTGCGTTTTGGTTTTGATTGATGCGGTTCTGAATCTGTATAGTTTCCCGAGTGTCTTGTTTGCGATCACAGCTTTCATTTTGGTGTGTGGTGTCATGGTGAGGGTGTCGTTGAAAGTGACTCCAAGGATTGTGTTTGTTCGTTTGATAGTTATAGGTGAAGGGTAGGCGATGTAGGGTTTAGGTAAATGTGACGTGGTTGTCGTCTTTTGGTGCCGAAGTAGGTGATTTGTGCTTTGTTTGGGTTGGTTTGGATTCGCCATCGGAGTTCCCAATGTGTAACCTGTTCTAGTTCCCTGTGTGCTTTGTCTGTTAGGTGGTCAAGAGTTCTGTGTCTGATTAGTTGGGTTACATCGTCGGCGTACTGTATTGTCAGAGAGTCAATGTGTAAGGGGTCGGGTAAGTCATTTGTATAAAGAATGTATAGTGTTGGGACAGGACTGATCCTTGTGGGACTCCTGCGTGCAGTGTGAAGTGGTCAGAGAAGGCAGATGTGACTTTTATTCTCATTTTTCTGTCAGTTAGGAAATTGCAAAGTAATTGTTGTGATTTATGAGGGAGGTTAAAATTAGTGCATATCTTGTATTTTAATCCTTCGTGCCAAACTGTGTCGCATGCTTTTTGTACATCTTTTGTGATGAGTGCTATCTTGTATGCATCTTTGTTCATGTGGAGGTAATTGGTCATGATATTAAGTGCGTCCTGGGTTGAGTGGTGTGCTCTGAAACCGAACTGCTTATATGACAGTAGTTGTTCATCCTCAAGATGGTATCTGAGGCGGGTGTTGTATAATCTTTCAAAGGTTTTTCCTAAGATTTCTAATATGCTGATTGGTCTGTAGTTTTGAGGATCTGTTGGGTTTTTATTTGGTTTCGGTATCATGACGGCTGTGGCTGTCTTAAAGAGTTTTGGGAAGTACCTGTGGCCAGTTGGGTGTTGTATAGGTATGTAATGGCTGTGATTGTTTCTGGCGGGGAGGTGCTTCAGGATTGCTTGACCAATCTTGCTGTCACCCGGTGTTTTCTTTTTGGTTTTGTCCAGTGCTTGTTTGACTTCTGTTGGGGTGAAAGGAGCAGTGAGGGTGTGGTCCTGTGTGAGAGTGGAGGTATCTATTGTGTCGTCAGGAGTCGTTCTGTCGTGAAGTGTTTGCATGTGTGTGGTGATGTTGTTTATGTGGTTTAAGATGTACCTTTGTTGTGTGGGGGGGTGTGGGTGGAAAATGTGTTCCCAGTGTTGTTTTTAGTGTTTGTGCTACGTCGGCTGGCTCTTTGATTTTCCTACCATTAACTAGCAGGTGATCAAAGAGGGGTCTTGCAGTTCCTTGCAGCTTGGCGATCCTTTGCCAAAACTCTCGGGGGTTATGTGTTCTGTGTTCCTGGGCAGCCTCTAACGAGTTTTTGCCCAGTGAACATTATGGTCTTGAAGGAGACTGTGGATGATGTGTGTTCTTAGTGTGGTGATGTCTGTGTAAACTGGTGCTAGGTTAAGTTTGTTAAGTTCAAATCGGGTCCTGTAGCAGTGAAGTAGGCGTTGGGTTCTTATGGAGGGTGAGAAGGAGTATTTCCTCTTGAACCGGTGTTTAGGAATGTGGGTATCTGCTATGGCGGTGATAGTGTTGAAAAGGTGAGTCCAGGTTTCCTCAATCATCCTAGTGGGTTGGTGTTCGAGGTTGAGTGTGTATTGCTGTTCAGAGAGTGTGGTTTTGAAGGCATCCCAATCTGCGTGTTGATACTGGTATTGAGGTGAGGCTGTTGGGAGGAGTATGGGATTGTTGGAGAGGTGAAGAGTGATGGGAATGTGGTCTGAGCCTGATAGGGGGCCGGGAGTGATGTAGTGCTGAAATTGGAGGGCAGGGGTGTTGGTGATGACGATGTCTGGAGTGCCTTTTCTGCCAGCAGCGTAGAATGTGGGGAAGAAAGGGCCAATGTGGTGAAGGTTTTTGTGAGTGACCAAAGCGTGTAGTTGTTGGCCAAGGGGGTCGATGTAGTTGTGTTGGAATGCGGTGTGGTGTGCATTGAGGTCGCCCATTAGTATTACAGGTAGGTGTGAGTTGTTAAAGATGGAGTTTAGGTCTGTGAAGGGGATACGCGTGTTAGGTCTCGAGTATGTTGTGCAGATGATAATTTGTCCGTGTTGAGTGTCGATCTTGGCGGCCAGGAAGTGTTTGAAGGCAAAGTTGGTGATGAATTCGTGTTTCAAGGAGGATCTGATAAGGATTGCAACGCCCTCGTATATTTCGTGGGGTGATTGTCTGCTCGTGTAGCCGAAGTGCTTGATTTTGGTGTCTGTGAGTGTTGAGTTGAGGAGGAGGATGTCTGGGTTGTGTTCTTGTATGAGGAGAGAGATGGCGTGTCTGTTTGAGTGATATGCTCTACAGTTGTATTGCATAATGGTGATCATGTTGTATAATTGTTACTTATATGAGATTGAAATTCTGGGGTGCAGGGATGAGGTCTAACTTGTCGAGTGACTGTGAGCGAGGTCTGAGTGTGGTGTATGCAGGTGAGGGATGGGCGGTTACGTGACTGTGTGTGTGGGGGAGTCGGGAGGATGAGTGGAGCGTGCTAGGTTCGTGACGGGGTTGTTTCCTGTTTTCTTAGGGGTAGTGCCGAATAGATTTACTTTAATTATAGATTTAGTTGGATGAGTGTATTTTATAATTCTTTTGCTGTCATGTGTGTAGGAAGAAAGGGGGGAGGTGTTCTTCCTCTTAGGTCTTGTGGTCTTGACCACCAGTTCTGTGGGGGGATGGGCTGCCATTTTATTCTTGGGAGTCTGAGGTGTCAGGGGAAGATTGGGTTTGGTTCGGGGTTTTGTGGTCCGGGAGGTCATCGTAGTCGTGCGGGAAAAGTCAGGTGTTGGCAAGGTCAAGGTGGAGGGGCCGGGAGGTTTTGGACTGATTACTCTGGGGGTGAGATAGAAGTAGATTGGTGAGATAAGTCAGGAATGGGCATGACAGAAGTGGAGGGGCAGACGGAGATTGCAGTGGTTTTCTCTGGGGGAGGGGTGGCATGCTGGTCCGGTCGGAGATGGGGGCAGTGGGGAAGATGAGGTCGGGACCGGTTCTGAAGGAATCAGGAATGAGTATGGTAGGGAGGCCGTTCGCCTTCAAACCATCAGTTGCTAGCTTTCAGAAAAAGAGACCTGTTTCCGTTGCTTAGCGTATGTGCCAGAAGTATGATGGTGGTGATTTTTGCATTCAATGTCGGGGATGGTATGGGGCGGTCACGTTGTTGGTCCAGCAAGTGCGGGTGGGGAGGGTCGTGGCAGTAGGGAGTGAGTGGTGGGGAGGTGGAGGTAGTGCTGTGGGAGGTGCTGTAGGAGGTGAAGGTTGGCGGGGAGGGAGTGTTGTTTGTGCTATTGTTGAGCCTGATTTTGCATTTGTTGCTGATGGCAGCGTGAGGGCCTTTACAATTGCAGCATTTAGTTACCGTGGCAGTACAGTTTCGGTATGAGTGGCCTTGATTGGCACACTTTGAGCAAGTTATAGTGTTACTGCATCTGTTGGTGTTGTGGCCGAATTGGTAACAGTTGAAGCATTGGTGGACCTGTATAAAGTGTTGGAATTCTATGTCTCGTGAAGGGATAATATTGCTGCCGATTTTTATTCCGTATGATTTTAATGTTATGGCGTCAGTTTGAGTAGCCGTAGTGATTTTTAACATCGGGAGAGTTCCCATCCGGGCTGCATATGTCATTTGGGGGGTGTTTTGTGAATTTAGTTCAGTCAATAGGTTTGGGTTGTCCAGTATATGAGGGATAATTTTCCTACATATGAGGGTGCACTTTGCCCGGTATTCTGGTGAGCTCAGGACTGTTAGGCCATTGTTTTTTAGTTTGTTGTACATTGCTGGGGAGTGGAACAGGTCGGCATCTTCATCAGTTTGCACAAATATCTTGATAGTGTCATCATTAGTGAAGGATCGGATCTGAAATATACATGTCAGCTGGACAATGAGCGAGGCGAGGTCCGTGCACGGTTTGGATATTTCGGTCCACTTTAATTTTAAATGGAAGGCATGTCGAATGTTGGAAATGGAGTTTTATGAAGATCTCCCCTAAAAGTCCCTAATTTCCTGCGCCCCTCACGTAGGGGAGACCCTGCACTATCACAGAGGTCCCCAGGCGAATTGGCAGGCTGTGCTGTCCCTCCACCCTTCACACAAACCCGCACTAGCGAGGTGTGGGGACAGAGGGCGTTTCCGGACGAATACTCCCCTGTACGTCAGCTGACAGGGGAATAGGTCCTTTCACGACACGGAGATAAAGGTTAAGTCGAAGAAAAAGGTCTGAAAACTTACTGAAGACTCTTTCTTCACACCAAGCCCCTCAGCAGCATCGGTCGTACACGTCAGTTAACGCCAAAATCAAATGATTCATATTACGCTCAATAGCCCACAAAACATGTACCTCTGCTTTTATTTTGAGTCCTCCATCTGAGGAGTCCGTTTTCTCGTCACTTCAAGACGCCTCAGTCCTCCGTTATCCCATTTTCTCTGACTCACTGAAACCAACCTCTCTATATAATGAATTTGAATGTGAGAGAGAACACCCTGGTTTAGAGTCAGCTTAGATATGTCTGTTTACAGTTGAAACATTCAAGATCCATTGTGAGTGGTGTTGAACGCTTCAACTGTCCTTATTGTTAATAAGACGTGTCAAGTAAGTGAGTGTTGAGTCTGCCAGGACCAACGATACCCATCGGTTTCGTTCCCTAAGAATATCCACGAGTTTCTGATCGCGCCTGAAGTTAGATCATTTTGTCGCCCCGACATCAGAGAATCTGATGTTTGTAGTTTAGTTAGAGTCAGTTGTCTATTTAAGAAAGTCATTAATTTCCTGAACTATTCTGTCAACTGGTGTAATCTCCAAGATCTAACGTCTCCCTGTGAATAGCTCCTTGTTCGCCGCAGGCCTGAGCTTGCAGAGTTGATGTTATCAACGTGTATATTCCACCTTTTCCTGGCAAGCTCAACCTCTGATTAGATTATATGAATAGACATAGGAAAAATCCCTGATCAGGAATACCGGAGTTCATAATTAAGTATACGGTGATCCAAAATGGTAGAGAAGGTATGTTGTTGGTAAGATTGACCTTTCTGGCATGAATGTGGAGGCCCAAGCTGCCCAGCAGGTGCACGTATATACCTCTACACGAGGGAGAATCACGCATTCGTGACTCTTCTTCCACGTCTACAGGTATGTTCACGTGTGTTCCACGCCGCCATATTAACTCAGTTTAACTTAGTCATTTTTGCGAATATCAGTGTTCATGTTTCAACATAGTACCTTCAGTGCCAATTAAGTCAAGTAAAGTAGAGCTCTAGCTATCGTCTGAACCGGTGCCAGACGTATGTTTTGTATAGTGAAGTTAAATATTCACGCATTCGTGACTCTTCTTCCACGTCTACAGACGCGGATGTGTTAGCCACTCTCCTGAAGGTCGATAGCTACCTATGGGCACCATGGTTCTTGAAGACTGTCTCTGAGGGCGCATTTAGAATCCCAGGACACGATTCCCCGGGAAGCGCCCTCACCACTCTGCCAGGGTGTAACGAGTCAACCTCCCTGAGTGCACCTAGCGAGCGAGCCTTCAGCTTGGCGGTCGCTGTAAACAACTCTGGCCCACTGACTCCGTCATATGATCATGGTCTACCTACTGTTCTTGGTTATATGTATGGAGCCGTATTAATATCCATGCTTAGGGATGACTAGCAGAAATATAGTCATCCCAGGTTAAGTATTGAACCCCTGAATGAGAGTTCAAGGTACCAGGTGGTTCCTTGTGAAGTGATAAGAATTATGGTATGTTACTAATTGTGGAATTGCCCAGTGTGTTATGTATTCATCTGTAGTACCCATGAAATAATAACCTGAGAGTATGAGGTTCTAACCACCAATTGAGAAGGTAATTTGTTCCTTGTTAAAGTAAGACCTGCGGGTCCAGGGTTATTGACAGTGTGTAAGCATTTCTAAATCTTACTTGTCACAGAAATACTACAACAATGTCCAATAAAGTAATGAGTATTTGGAGGTGTTTAATGAGGTAATAAGTTCTTGAAGTGTTTGATGACTTAAGAAACAAATTGCAGTTGTTTTGTCTGAGTGAATCTAAGATGCATCTTCTCCACTCACTGTATTAATAAATATTGAGTTAGTAATCTGAGTATCACCACTCTACTCCTTCTAAACATTGGTTCCCAGAAAATAATACTTACTCACGTGCCTATACATCTACCACACTACCCAAAACCCTTCCATGAGTTATGTTATAATGAAAAGTCTGGGTGGTGGCAGCTACCCTTTGTAAGTATAAAAAGTGTTGTACTAAGAATAACATGGTTCCCCAGACTAACCCATGTATAAGAATAGACATAAAACAAAGTATACTTCAGAAAGGTAAGAACATTGAAACTGAGAATACAACCTATATGAAAGGAAATGAAAAGAAAGAACCTTGACTTGGAAAACATAAGCAGAGAAGCATAAGAGTTACTTATATAAGAATATAAGGTATAGAGATAAAGAACAGATAAGAATATAAGTAAGAATATATAAGAATAAATATATATATGTAAAGAATGGAAGAAGAATAAGTATATAAAACAGGGTACTCATTGGAAGAATGCTACACAGGACAAATAAGTATATGAGTAAATAGAATACTAACAGAAAAGAATAGCTGGATGGTAAATTATTGAAAAGAGAAAACACGGCTCGTTACAAATGGTGACCAGCTAGTGGGATTATTTTCATTTGAGAACCAATTTGTAGGAATGAGGTGTGACACTTGGTGAATTTGTCTTCTCAGAATACAGTATACAGTAATGTATAAGTTTTGTCATCAGTAAGGAGTACAAATAATTGTGTGATTTAAAGTACAAACTTTTGTGTCAAGTACAATACTGTAGTTGTAACTGCAAAGTTTTTAAGAGTTAGGTAAGAAATAACAATTGATTTAGTTTCACCACTTCTTTTGTGAAAGAAAGTTATAATTTTTTCTGTGTTACAGAGTTAGGTAATGCACCAGATTTTTTTTTGAAATAAGCTACCTAACTCATCTTTGTGAGTTTTTATTGTGTGAAATTTCAGGAAAGTGGTAATTGCACATTAGTGTAATTTTTTTTATTATTTTTTGACCAGTGTATTAATCTTTGGATATTTACAGACATTGAGTGGGCAGTATACTTTACATCTGCCATGTTGAGAGTGTGATGAACTGGGTTCATCTCTCGAGTGTCACCAGAAATGTCATGTGTACAAAGGTTATGTAATCCAATGTTTTATTTTTAGCTGTGACATTTAGTGGAAGGATTGTGATTTCAATTGAAAGTGTTCAGATTCTCACTTGAAGTATTTTTCTAACTTTTGAAATTTTTATATAACCCAAGTGAGTGTTATATAATTTTTTTTATATGTGTATGTTATGTTATTATTTTTTTTTCTTTTGCTAGTGAACTGAATTGTGAAATAACTAGAAAGAGTTTTAGTTCTCAGTTGGAGTCAATTTGTTACCATTGAATTTATTGAGATAACACAAGTTTGGTGTTAAATTTTTCAGTGTTGTAATTTTCAACCTTTTTTTTTTAACGGAGAATTTTATTACATATTGCCTTACCATTTCTTACAGTGTAGACTGATATGCATTGTTGGTAAAGAGGTTATATGTATTTGAGAACTAATTCCGGTGTATTTTCAGCCATAGTATTGATTGGGTTGAGGACTCTGTGGTGAAATGGACATCTAAGACATACAATCTCTGAAAATGGATTGCTGGAAACACCCTCTGTACATGTAAGGACCACCAATTGTGAGTAAAGCACAGAGTAAATTGTGTAGTGTTAACACAGTGTCAAGATAATTGAAAAGGACAGTGAATTCTTACGAGTACAGAAAATCTGCTTTGTGTTAATCATCCGTGAAAGTTCGAGTTATATTTTCTTGAGACATTCTCGTCAAGTATCATCAAGTATTTTATTTTGAGCATTGCTATGAGTACTTTGTGAATTGAAACTTTGTATTACCCTCTTTAGAGATACTTAATTTTCTGAGTGAGTCACCGATACTACTGCCAATTATTTATTTTGGTGAGTATCCATTTAAGAAGTATCCGAGGCATTTTTGTGTCAATGTTTACCCCCTTTGCTCTGGAAGGGTGTTAATTGAATTTATCTTTGGTGGGGTTGTTTTGTAGAAGATTTGTTGTGACATCAGCGCACGATGATCACAGTAGTTGTGAATAAGTTACAACTTATGTGTGAGTTCCGAGAACTTGCCAAAGACATGGAGGCCAGCATTCATCGGTGGGGAACGCCGAAGGCTCAGAGGGGTAGTGAGAAAATCAAGTTTAGAGATTTTCCATCGGGATCAGAACCTGATGAAAGGAAAACTGCCGGTGAGGCTGAGGAAGCTAGTTGTTATCATGGGTACTAGACTTCGGGTGAGAAAGGGGGAAGTCAGTGATTTGAATAGATCTTTTGTTAAGTATGCTTAGACTTACCCAACTTAGATGAATTAGTAGAGGGAGCAGAAAGAAATGAATAGTATTCTACCTTAGACTTGAAAGACGCATATGATTAAAGTAATACTTAACGACAGAAGTCGAGACCTAACCACATTTAGTGATGGAATATAACTTATGAAGGTTTACACGCTTATCTTTTGGGTTTTTTCAACCAGTCCCGTTATTCTTTTTATTTTTACCAGAGAAGTAAACCAAGTAGTAGCCCCTTTTGCAGCGAAGAACCGAGTTGAATGTAACTACCCCGATAATGTCATAGTGTGGACTAATGATTTTTCAACCTTGCCAGACAGGTTAGCTAGAGTATTGAGAAAGGTTGGCCAGTCCCGGGAACCCAGGGGTAGCTCCTGCGGCTAGGTTCCCACAGAGACGGAGGAAACCCCGGATCCGTATGGATCTCTAGAAACAGAACCAGTTGGTCGGTCACGTCTCTCAATTGCCGTAAAGGGCCCTTACTTAGTACTTGAGATTCGTTGATCGTAAACATCAACTGTTTGCTTCGCCAGTCAAGTGGCCAGAGTGACCCTGTTGGGGGAGGGATTGTCAGTATGTACCATGGGCAAGAGGAATGAGTAGATGTGTCTTACTGCAGTGAGAACATCGTTTGGTGTGAGTGATCAAGTTGCTTGGAGGTCCTATCTGCAGTAGGCCTAAGTTGGTGTAGGAGGTAGTGGGGCTGGACTTTAGTCACGGCTAGGCGTGTACAGTCGTGTACAGGAGTACAGTTTAAGACGCTTGCATTGCAGAGTTACGGCTAGGCGTGTACAGGAGTACATGGACCTAGTGCAGTTTAAGACTCTTGCATTTCAAAGTACAGAAGGGAACTGAGGTTTGGGGGTTCCATGTGGACCGGGTCGCTGGCATTATAGTCTATTTGAGTCCATGCTCTGACCACTTAGATCTTGCCTCGTCTCGTGAGTGAACAACGATTCTTCCGTGATACGGTCAACCCTAATACTTCGGTGACTGGATGGGGTCCGCCTAACTACTCCTAGCTTGAGATCTCAATTGTTGAATTTGGTGCTTGGATCCAGTGTTATACATATCTGATCAATCGCCTCGAGGGAAGCTACCGGTCATCCTAGTGGATGTTGTAGTTGAAAGTGTCCTACAAAGCTACCGGTCATCCTAGTGGATGTTGTAGTTGAAAGTGTCCTACAAAGCTACCTGTAATCCTAGTGGATGTTGTAGTTGAAAGTGTCCTACAAAGCTACCGGTCATCCTAGTGGATGTTGTAGTTGAAAGTGTCCTACAAAGCTACCGGTCATCCTAGTGGATGTTGTAGTTGAAAGTGTCCTACAAAGCTACCTGTCATCCTAGTGGATGTTGTAGTTGAAAGTGTCCTACAAAGCTACCGGTCATCCTAGTGGATGTTGTAGTTGAAAGTGTCCTACAAAGCTACCTGTCATCCTAGTGGATGTTGTAGTTGAAAGTGTCCTACAAAGCTACCGGTCATCCTAGTGGATGTTGTAGTTGAAAGTGTCCTACAAAGCTACCTGTAATCCTAGTGGATGTTGTAGTTGAAAGTGTCCTACAAAGCTACCTGTCATCCTAGTGGATGTTGTCGTTGAAAGTGTCCTACAAAGCTACCTGTAATCCTAGTGGATGTTGTAGTTGAAAGTGTCCTACAAAGCTACCTGTAATCCTGGTGGATGTTGTAGTTGAAAGTGTCCTACAAAACTGTAATTCAGGCCGGCCTGTTATTTTTATTATTATGTTCTGTAATATTGATGTATGATTATGTTCTTCTGTGTGCCATAACAAGTGGTGCTATGTTCATTTTATCTGCCCCTGGCTGGGAGTTTGTGTGATTATTCAACTGAGTTGCAAAATTTTATGTATGTGAAAATTCTGTAACGTGTGTTGCCTGTATTGATGACCATTACCCCAGTAGTGCAAGATATTGTGTTTTGAAATTATGTATTTACTGTGAATGTTTTGTTGACTATACCGCGTAATATTGAATCTTTGGGAGGGGAAAGCTTTGTAACGACCACGGTCGTACACGTCAGTTAACGCCAAAATCAAATGATTCAAATTACGCTCAATAGCCCACAAAACATGTACCTCTGCTTTTATTTTGAGTCCTCCATCTGAGGAGTCCGTTTTCTCGTCACTTCAAGACGCCTCAGTCCTCCGTTATCCCATTTTCTCTGACTCACTGAAACCAACCTCTCTATATAATGAATTTGAATGTGAGAGAGAACACCCTGGTTTAGAGTCAGCTTAGATATGTCTGTTTACAGTTGAAACATTCAAGATCCATTGTGAGTGGTGTTGAACGCTTCAACTGTCCTTATTGTTAATAAGACATGTCAAGTAAGTGAGTGTTGAGTCTGCCAGGACCAACGATACCCATCGGTTTCGTTCCCTAAGAATATCCACGAGTTTCTGATCGCGCCTGAAGTTAGATCATTTTGTCGCCCCGACATCAGAGAATCTGATGTTTGTAGTTTAGTTAGAGTCAGTTGTCTATTTAAGAAAGTCATTAATTTCCTGAATTATTCTGTCAACTGGTGTAATCTCCAAGATCTAACGTCTCCCTGTGAATAGCTCCTTGTTCGCCGCAGGCCTGAGCTTGCAGAGTTGATGTTATCAACGTGTATATTCCACCTTTTCCTGGCAAGCTCAACCTCTGATTAGATTATATGAATAGACATAGGAAAAATCCCTGATCAGGAATACCGGAGTTCATAATTAAGTATACGGTGATCCAAAATGGTAGAGAAGGTATGTTGTTGGTAAGATTGACCTTTCTGGCATGAATGTGGAGGCCCAAGTTGCCCAGCAGGTGCACGTATATACCTCTACACGAGGGAGAATCACGCATTCGTGACTCTTCTTCCACGTCTACAGGTATGTTCACGTGTGTTCCACGCCGCCATATTAACTCAGTTTAACTTAGTCATTTTTGCGAATATCAGTGTTCATGTTTCAACATAGTACCTTCAGTGCCAATTAAGTCAAGTAAAGTAGAGCTCTAGCTATCGTCTGAACCGGTGCCAGACGTATGTTTTGTATAGTGAAGTTAAATATTCACGCATTCGTGACTCTTCTTCCACGTCTACAGACGCGGATGTGTTAGCCACTCTCCTGAAGGTCGATAGCTACCTATGGGCACCATGGTTCTTGAAGACTGTCTCTGAGGGCGCATTTAGAATCCCAGGACACGATTCCCCGGGAAGCGCCCTCACCACTCTGCCAGGGTGTAACGAGTCAACCTCCCTGAGTGCACCTAGCGAGCGAGCCTTCAGCTTGGCGGTCGCTGTAAACAACTCTGGCTCACTGACTCCGTCATATGATCATGGTCTACCTACTGTTCTTGGTTATATGTATGGAGCCGTATTAATATCCATGCTTAGGGATGACTAGCAGAAATATAGTCATCCCAGGTTAAGTATTGAACCCCTGAATGAGAGTTCAAGGTACCAGGTGGTTCCTTGTGAAGTGATAAGAATTATGGTATGTTACTAATTGTGGAATTGCCCAGTGTGTTATGTATTCATCTGTAGTACCCATGAAATAATAACCTGAGAGTATGAGGTTCTAACCACCAATTGAGAAGGTAATTTGTTCCTTGTTAAAGTAAGACCTGCGGGTCCAGGGTTATTGACAGTGTGTAAGCATTTCTAAATCTTACTTGTCACAGAAATACTACAACAATGTCCAATAAAGTAATGAGTATTTGGAGGTGTTTAATGAGGTAATAAGTTCTTGAAGTGTTTGATGATTTAAGAAACAATTTGCAGTTGTTTTGTCTGAGTGAATCTAAGATGCATCTTCTCCACTCACTGTATTAATAAATATTGAGTTAGTAATCTGAGTATCACCACTCTACTCCTTCTAAACATTGGTTCCCAGAAAATAATACTTACTCACGTGCCTATACATCTACCACACTACCCAAAACCCTTCCATGAGTTATGTTATAATGAAAAGTCTGGGTGGTGGCAGCTACCCTTTGTAAGTATAAAAAGTGTTGTACTAAGAATAACATGGTTCCCCAGACTAACCCATGTATAAGAATAGACATAAAACAAAGTATACTTCAGAAAGGTAAGAACATTGAAACTGAGAATACAACCTATATGAAAGGAAATGAAAAGAAAGAACCTTGACTTGGAAAACATAAGCAGAGAAGCATAAGAGTTACTTATATAAGGTATAGAGATAAAGAACAGATAAGAATATAAGTAAGAATATATAAGAATAAATATATATATGTAAAGAATGGAAGAAGAATAAGTATATAAAACAGGGTACTCATTGGAAGAATGCTACACAGGACAAATAAGTATATGAGTAAATAGAATACTAACAGAAAAGAATAGCTGGATGGTAAATTATTGAAAAGAGAAAACACGGCTCGTTACACAAGCACTGAACATCCATTGCCCAACCCAACACGTTGCACCTGACGCTTGACCTGACGCCAGCCTGGCTTTGTCTTGTCGCCTCCCAGCTGCTCCCACCCCTGAACCCCTCACGCAAGCGGTGTCTAGCCACTGCATCTGTTCTCTCTTTCTAAAATTCACTTCCATCCTCTCTTTATTCTTCCTCTGAACCTCTTTCCCCCCTGTCACTAGCATTTTCTGTCTGTCTGGCTGTACGCCGATTGGCTGGTCGGAGTGCGGCCGGAGCTCAGCTGGAAGTTGTAGGGGAGAGGAGCCACTACAACCCTCACCAAGATTGATTTCCAGTGGCAAAAACTGCATCACACAATCTGGACAGAAACATCTAACACCCTAAAATTGTGGTCACAAGTGGCAAATGACAGAGATGCGACAGGTGAAAACCCTTACCATGATCTGGCTGAAATTGCACTCGCTGCCTTATCTCTTCCTCATTCAAACGCAGATGTAGAGCGGCACATTTAGTAATATGAACTTTGTGAAATCAAAATTGCGCAACAAAATGAAACTATCGACATTGAAGGCAATTCTTACAATAAAGTATGGGTTAAAAAGACAGAACACCTGTTGTGCAAGTTATGAACTTCCTAGTGATATTTTAAGAAAGATAGGGACTGTGGAGGCATACAGTAACAAGATAACCTGAACCAAGCACTTCACATGCTTCCAGCTCTACAGTTGTTCACACTACCAAGAGGACTGGGATGCAATTACTATTGAATAATAGGTAAGTGTACCCATTAAACTTTAAAAAAAATAATATTTTTATTTTTACACAATGCATTTTATTTATACTCCGTCCATTATAGTCGACATTATGAAAATATTATTTGCATCAAATTACTGAAGGGGGGGAATAATAGCTAGCGACTTTCCATGGAAGATTTAGCGGCTTTTAGGTACCAGCCTAGCGACACTTGAAGACCCGAGTTGGCAACCCTGACCGTCGTCACTGAGCATCAGACCAACACAGCCAACTGAGACGTAATTTATAAACACCACTACATCTGTTTCAGTGAGTTAATTATTGTTAGAGATAATTGTAACCTTGTTTAATTAACTTGTGGTAACGGTTGTAGTAAATGTTGTTTAGGTGATGGTAAATTATATATACGATTTCACTCCGACACACTCCATGGTTGCCATCTTGGTTTTGTATAATTATCGGTCATTATTGCATTTGTTAAAGGTCATCCATTGATTATTTCTACACTATATTGAGGGGGCGTAACTGAAGGTCATATTATAGTATTTTGTATTGGTTAATATTAAGTGACATACCTTTTTTTTTTAATTTTTTGACTTGGCACCATGTTTTGTTTTGATGTTTTATCCTCTTCACCACTGATCGGCTCGCTGGCCGCCCGGGCGATCGGTCACGTCTCTTTTCCTTTGTATTCTTCACCAAAAGGTCGGCTCGCTAGCCGCCCGAGCGATCGGTCACGTCTCTGTCACGCACTGTTGGCAAATACTGGGCATGCACCGGCTCCTGAATGTACCTGAACCCGCTCCAGTGTTGGTTAAGTCTTGTCTTGAAAGAGCTCACACTCGGTGCCGTCACAACACTCTCTGGTAGATTGTTCCAAGAGTTTACAACCCTCACTCTGAAAAAGTTTGCCCTCACAGTTTTTTGGACTAGCGGCTTCTTCAATCTTGAGCTGTGACCCCTTGTGGGGCGAGCGTCCGCCAGCTCCAAGTAAGGACACTCAACTGAGTAGTGCCCCCTGAGATGCTTATACACCTCAACTAGGTTCCCCCTTGCCCGTCTGTAGTATAAGCTAGGCAAGTTCAGGCGCTCCAATCTCTCAGGGTAGCTGAGGTGCCGAAGTGCAGGCACCATGGCGAGTCCTGGTGTGTGTCTCAGAAGGAGTTGGGGAAAGAAACACTGAGTTCTCTCTCTCTTTATATATATATATATATATATATATATATATATATATATATATATATATATATATATATATATATATCTATATATATATATATTATCTATATATATATATATATATATATATCTATATATATATATATATATATATATATATATATATATATATTATATATATATATATATATATATATATATATATATATATTACCCAAATGTAGCCGCAATGAAGTCAAATAATGGTCCTACATGAATAAATCGGACTGCTAATCACTTCTCGATTATTATTTGGTGTCATAAAGTCACAAAAAATTGGTAAATTTAATTTAATCCGAGTTGTGTTGTGTTAGGTTAGGTTAGGTTAGATTAGATTAGATTAGATTAGATTAGGTTAGGTTAGGTTAGGTACATGCACTCGATCTATTAACTCAAATTAAATTACATTTTCCATTTTTTTTTTTGCTTTGTGACACCAAATACTAGTGGAGAAGTGATTGGTAACCCGAGTTATTCATGTAGGACCATTATTTGACTTCATTGCGGCTACATTTGGGTAATTAGTCGGACCCGGATCACCCACCTACAGAGGTTATGGATATGAAAACCGTTAATGACGGTTGATGATCATTGGTGCTTTACTGCAATAAACAAAGGACCCACACACACATATGTATGTATGTATACACACATGAATGTATGTATACACATGAATGTGTGTATGTATACACATGATGTATACATACATACATGTGTGTATACATACATGTATATATACATATATGCATACATACATACATACCCAGGGCCGGATGAAATTTTCCCTCGAGTCTTGAAAGGGTAAATTTGCATTGTCACAATATGAGTTCCATTCTTTGACAACTGGGACAACTTCTACGGCAGAAGGGACCTTTATGTTAGGGATGGGGTGGCAACCCTGGCTGGCTCTCTCAAGAGGGCAGTTCAAAAGATATAGAAGTCTTTAACTGCTCAGAGGAGGAGACAGGGCTGGGTGGGTCGGTCCGACTAATTACCCAAATGCGTCCAAATGTAGCCACAATGAAGTCAAATAATGGTCCTACATGAATATATCAGACTGCTAATCACTTCTCGACTTGTATTTGGTGTCACAAAGTCACAAAAAATTGGAAAACTTACTTTAATCTGAGTTAATAGATCGCGTGCATGTACCGAGGGAGCGAGGAATTACCCAAATGTAGCCGCAATGAAGTCAAATGATGGTCGTACAAGCGTAATTCGGGCTGTGAATCACTTCTCGATTATTATTTGGTGTCATAAAGTAAAAAAAAAATTGGTAAATGTAATTTAATCTGAGTTGTGTTGTGTTAGGTTAGGTTAGATTAGATTAGATTAGATTAGATTAGGTTAGGTTAGGTTAGGTTAGGTACATGCACTCGATCTATTAACTCAAATTAAATTACATTTTCCATTTTTTTTTTTTTTTTTTTTGCTTTGTGACACCAAATACTAGTGGAGAAGTGATTGGTAACCCGAGTTATTCATGTAGGACCATTATTTGACTTCATTGCGGCTACATTTGGGTAATTAGTCGGACCCGGATCACCCACCTACAGAGGTTATGGATATGAAAACCGTTAATGACGGTTGATGATCATTGGTGCTTTACTGCAATAAACAAAGGACCCACACACACATGTATGTATGTATACACACATGAATGTATGTATGTATACACATGAATGTGTGTATGTATACACATGATGTATACATACATACATGTGTGTATACATACATGTATATATACATATATGCATACATACATACATACATACATACATACATACCCAGGGCTGGATGAAATTTTCCCTCGAGTCTTGAAAGGGTAAATTTGCATTGTCACAATATGAGTTCCATTCTTTGACAACTGGGACAACTTCTACGGCAGAAGGGACCTTTATGTTAGGGATGGGGTGGCAACCCTGGCTGGCTCTCTCAAGAGGGCAGTTCAAAAGATATAGAAGTCTTTAAACTGCTCAGAGGAGGAGACAGGGCTGGGTGGGTCGGTCCGACTAATTATCCAAATGCGTCCAAATGTAGCCACAATGAAGTCAAATAATGGTCCTACATGAATATATCAGACTGCTAATCACTTCTCGACTTGTATTTGGTGTCACAAAGTCACAAAAAATTGGAAAACTTACTTTAATCTGAGTTAATAGATCGCGTGCATGTACCGAGGGAGCGAGGAATTACCCAAATGTAGCCGCAATGAAGTCAAATGATGGTCGTACAAGCGTAATTCGGGCTGTGAATCACTTCTCGATTATTATTTGGTGTCATAAAGTAAAAAAAAAATTGGTAAATGTAATTTAATCTGAGTTGTGTTGTGTTACGAGTTGGGGATTTAGAATATAGTTATACGTCTACCCAGATCCCAACGGGTAACAACAAAAAAAAAACAAAGACAATCGGACTAAAAAAAGGGTAGACAAAGGATGCGAGTTTTCGTTGTATATAATAAAGTACCATAAATTCCTTAACAAAATATTCAGCTTATAAACTACCCTTAACCAAACTTAACCTAAACACGAACAGTATATACATAGTAATAAAACATAGAACAATAGTGAAGCAATGTGGAGTGGGGAGAGGCAATACAAGATTACAAATACTTAAGTGAGGAGCTGAGATGGCTGACGGGCAAGGCTGAGTATGGTAGAAGACGGTAAAAAGTCACTGTGCCGTAGGTTTCCAGGATAGGTGATCCTGTGGTCGCTTCCCAGAGTGAAGTGTGTCCTCTCCTCGAATTGGAGCTGACAAAGTAGACTGAGGCGGAAGTGACGCAACAACCAGGATATGGAGAAGGGAAACCCGGGAGTGGTAACTAAGACGAGCCATACTCGTGTTTCGTCCCTAGATGGCGTTGCTCGTGGTGCTGGGTAGGTAGATGAAGACAATCGGTGGAGGGGTTCGTAACAGTTGTGTTAGGTTAGGTTAGATTAGATTAGATTAGATTAGATTAGGTTAGGTTAGGTTAGGTTAGGTACATGCACTCGATCTATTAACTCAAATTAAATTACATTTTCCATTTTTTTTTTTTTTTTTTTTGCTTTGTGACACCAAATACTAGTGGAGAAGTGATTGGTAACCCGAGTTATTCATGTAGGACCATTATTTGACTTCATTGCGGCTACATTTGGGTAATTAGTCGGACCCGGATCACCCACCTACAGAGGTTATGGATATGAAAACCGTTAATGACGGTTGATGATCATTGGTGCTTTACTGCAATAAACAAAGGACCCACACACACATGTATGTATGTATACACACATGAATGTATGTATGTATACACATGAATGTGTGTATGTATACACATGATGTATACATACATACATGTGTGTATACATACATGTATATATACATATATGCATACATACATACATACATACATACATACATACATACCCAGGGCTGGATGAAATTTTCCCTCGAGTCTTGAAAGGGTAAATTTGCATTGTCACAATATGAGTTCCATTCTTTGACAACTGGGACAACTTCTACGGCAGAAGGGACCTTTATGTTAGGGATGGGGTGGCAACCCTGGCTGGCTCTCTCAAGAGGGCAGTTCAAAAGATATAGAAGTCTTTAAACTGCTCAGAGGAGGAGACAGGGCTGGGTGGGTCGGTCCGACTAATTATCCAAATGCGTCCAAATGTAGCCACAATGAAGTCAAATAATGGTCCTACATGAATATATCAGACTGCTAATCACTTCTCGACTTGTATTTGGTGTCACAAAGTCACAAAAAATTGGAAAACTTACTTTAATCTGAGTTAATAGATCGCGTGCATGTACCGAGGGAGCGAGGAATTACCCAAATGTAGCCGCAATGAAGTCAAATGATGGTCGTACAAGCGTAATTCGGGCTGTGAATCACTTCTCGATTATTATTTGGTGTCATAAAGTAAAAAAAAAATTGGTAAGCTTAATTTAATCTGAGTTGTGTTAGGTTAGGTTAGATTAGATTAGGGTAGGTACATGCACTTGATCTATTAACTCAGATTAAATTAAGTTTACCAATTTTTTGTGACTTTGTGACACCAAATACTAGTCGAGAAGTGATTGGCAGTCCGTTTTATTCATGTAGGACCATTATTTGAATTTCATTGCGGCTCCATTTGGGTAATTAGTCGGACCCGGGTGGGTCATCAATGTTCAGACAGGTTAACATACAGGAGATACTTGCTTGTTGAAGGTATTGGATCATCTTATTGGAGTGAACATAAGAAAATATGGAGTCTGCAATAGGCCGGTTGACCTGTGCATGGCAGCTCCTGTCGAGAGTTACTACCACTCTATCATCCATGAATCTATCCAGCCTCCTTTTGAAACTTTGCAGAGTTCCAGCACTTACTACACAGTTGCTAAGCTTGTTCCACTCGTCCACCACCCTATTTGTGAACCAGTTTCTTCCTATCTCCCTCCTAAACCTAAACTTATCCGACTTAAATCCGGTTGCCTCAAGCCCTATCCTGCTCGGATATTATAAGAACTTTATCTATATCCCCTTTATTGGTTCCTTTCACCCACTTAAAAACTTCTATCATATCTCCCCGGACTCTTCGTCTTTCTAGGGAATGCAAGTTAAGTTTCTTTAACCTATCCTGATATGGAAGGTTTCTAAGTCCCGGAATCATTTTCGTCATTCTTCGCTGCACCAACTCTAGTGAATTGATATTCATTCTATAATAAGGGCACCAGAACTGAACCGCATAATCGAGGTGCGGCCTGACTAGCTTAAGATATGGTTGCAATAAGACCTCTGCACTCTTATTACTTACACTTCTAGATATAAAACCCAATACTCTGTTTGCCTTATTTCGAACATTAACTCACTGTTTTCTAGGCTAGGCTTACAAGTACCCCTTGGTCTCTTTCACAGGTCGACTTCTCTAGGTTGATGTTGTTAAGGCTGTATACATTGTCAGTATTTGTTCTTCCAATATTAAGTACGCTGCACTTGCTGGTGTTGAATTTCATTTGCCAATTTTCAGACCACCCCTGCAGTTTATTTTGATCCTCTTGTAATGCATTTGCATCCTGCCCTGAATTAATCTGCCGCCCTATTTTGGTGTCATCCGCAAACTTGCTTATGTCACTGCTGATCCCAGTATTTAGATCGTTTATGTAGATTATGAACAAGAGTGGGCCTAGTACTGACCCCTGGGGAACCCCACTGGTTACACGGCCGCACTCAGATTTAGCACCATCTACGATGACCCTCTGCGTTCTATTGGTGAGCCATGATTTTATCCAATTTAAAACTTTCCCCTCGATACCATGAGCCTTAATTTTTCTCAGAAGCCTCTGATGCGGTGTAACGGGCCGAGTTTTCTCTTTTCAATAATTTACCATCCAGCTATTCTTTTCTGTTAGTATTCTATTTATTCATATACTTATATGTTCGTTGTAGCATTCTTTCCAATGAGTACCCTGTTTTATATACTTATCCTTCTTCAATTCTTTACATATACAGTATACTTATTCTTATATATTCTTGCTTATATTCTTATATGTTCTTTATCTCTATATACCTTGTATTCTTGTATATTCTTATATAAGTAACTCTTATGCTTCTCTGCTTATATTTTCCAAGTCAATGTTCTTTCTTTTCATTTCCTTTCATATATTATAATCTCTTCCATATATTTTGTTCTAGTTATATTCTAAACCATGGATTAACCTGGGAAACCATGTCTTTCTTATTACCACACTTATTATACTTACACCGGTAGACCTGCCACCACCCAGGATTTTTCTAGAATATAACATATCTTAGTTAACTGTTAGGTAGCGAGCTTCTGGTTTAACGGGCCGAGTTTTCTCTTTTCAATAATTTACCATCCAGCTGTTCTTTTCTGTTAGTATTCTATTTATTCATATACTTATATGTTCGTTGTAGCATTCTTTCCAATGAGTACCCTGTTTTATATACTTATCCTTCAATTCTTTACATATATATATATACTTATTCTTATATATTCTTGCTTATATTCTTATATGTTCTTAACCTCTATATACCTTATATTCTTATATATTCTTATATAAGTAACTCTTATGCTCCTCTGCTTATGTTTTCCAAGTCAATGTTCTTTCTTTTCATTTCCTTTCATGTATATTATATTCTCAGTTTCAATGTTCTTACCTTTCTGAAGTATACTTTGTTTTATGTCTATTCTTATACATGGGTTAGTCTGAGGAACCATGTTATTCTTTGTACAACTCTTTTTATACTTACAAAGGGTAGCTGCCACCACCCAGACTTTTCATTATATAACATAACTCCTGGAAGGGTTTTGGGTAGTGTGGTAGATGTATAGGCACGTGAGTAAGTATTATTTTCTGGGAACCAATGTGTAGGAGTAGTGGTGATACTCGTAGTTTACTAATTCAATATTTATTAACACAGTGAGTGGAGAAGATGCATCTTAGATTCACTCAGGCTAAACAGAACCGCAATTAACTTATTAAGTCATCAAACACTTCAAGAACTTATTACCTCATTCAACACCTCCAAATACTCATTACTTTATGAGACAATTGGGATATCATTACCTTGACACATGAGATTCCGTAACTATTATTCACAAGCTATCACTGGACCCTCAGGTCTCACTTTAACAAGTAACAAATTACCTCTTCACTTCTTGATCAGAACATTATACTCTCAGGTTATTCTTTCATGGTTACTACAGATGAATATATAACACACTGGACCACTCCACAATTATAGCAACATACAATATTTCTTATCAGTTCACAAGGAACCACCTGGTACCTTGAATTCTCATTCAGTGGTTCAATACTTAATCCGGGATACTATATTTCTGCTAGTTATCCCTCCAATCATGGGCTGACACTGCTCCATGCAAATAGATCAGGTACAATTTCTAGTTGGAGTCAGCGGGCACATTTGTTTACAGCGACCGCCAAGCTGAAGGCTCGCTCGGTAGGTGTACCCAGGGAGGTTGACTCGTGACAAACTGGCAGAGTGTTGAGGGCGCTTCCCGGGGGAATCGTGTCCTGGGATCCTAAACGCGCCCCCTCAGAGACATTCTTCAAGAACCATCTTGCCCATAGGTAGCTACCGTCCCTCAGGAGAGTTGCTAACACATTCACGTCTGGAGATACGTTGAGGAAGAGTCACGATTGCGTCAATAATTAACTTCAACTATACGAAACATACGTCTGGCAACGGTCCAGCCGATATCTAAATCTCTACGTTACTCGACTTAATTGGCACAGAAGTTACTATGTTAACACATGAACACTGATATTCACAAAATTGACTAAGTTAAACTGAATTAATAGGCGGCGGGGAACACACGTGAACATACCTGGAGATACGTTGAGGAAGAGTCACGAATGCGTGATTCTCCCTCGTGTAGAGGTATATACGTGCACCCGTGGGGCAGCTTGGGCCTCCGTATTCATAACAGAAAGGTCGATCTTACCAACAACATACCTTCTCTACCATTTTGGATTACCGTATACTTGGTTATGAACTCCGGTGTACCTGATCAGGGTAATTTCCTATATCTATTCATGTAATCTAATCAGAGGTTGAGCTTGCCAGGAAAAGGTGGAATATACACGTTGATAACATCAATTCTGCGAACAAGGACCTATTCACAGGGAGACGTTAGATCTTGGAGATTATACCAGTTGACGGAATAATTCAGGAAATTAATGACTTTCTTAAATTGACAACTGACTCTAACTAAACTATAAACATCAGATTCTCTGATGTCGGGGCGACAAAATACTACAACTTCAGTAGCGATAAGAAACTCATGGGTATCCCCACGGACGACCTAAAATACGCCACTCTAGCTGGCAAATTCAACACTCGCTTACTTCACACGTCTTACTAACAATAAGGACAGTTGAAGCGTTCAACACCACTCACAATGGATCTTGAATGTTCCAACTGTAAACAGACATATCTAAGTTGACTCAAAACAAGGGTGTTCTCTCACATTCAAATTCGTTTTATAGAGAGGTTGGTTTCAGTAAGTCAGAGAAAATGGGATAACGGAGGACTGAGGCGTCTTGAAGTGATGAAAAAACGGACTCCTCATATGGAGGACTCAAAATAAAAGCAGAGTCACATGTTTTGTGGGCTATTGAGCGTAATATGAATCATTTGATTTTGGCGTTAACTGACGTGTATGACCGTGGTCGTTACAACACAACACACCCTAATGCTAACTTAACATTAACACAACACCCCTAATGCTAACTAAACACAACACTAACACTGTATGTATTTCTTCATATACACATTGTGGTAAGATAAGTTTGTTTGTTTGTTTCAGTCAACCCAACTGAAGAAATGGGCAGTGCATTGGAAGTGATGTTCCATGAAGACTTGGGCCTTGGTGTAGATGAGCATCTTAAGAAGATACAAGAAGACCAACGGCTCATGATATGTGGTTATAGACTGCAAAAAAAGATTTTTGTACGTGGGAATGGAGGGCAGTGTACGAATTTTTTGTGTCCCCTCCCACAGCAGTCCACTGCCCTACAGAAATATAATAACAATTTGGGTGTGTAGGCAAAACATTAATAAAAGAATGATGTATGGAGTCATTAAGGAGGTGCTCAAGCACCCACAAATTACGAAAATCGGATCACACCACACACTACTGTCTCTTGTAGATCCCACGTGCCTGCACCCCCGCGCCTACACATCTTTATCAATGATCCCGGCAAAGTGAAACTCCGCGGCACTGTGGAGAGAGGGCAGATTATTAGGACAACTAATATGATGGTACGTTGATGACCCAGTGTGTGTACTGTACATTGTGAACAACAGCTCTCTAACTTGTGTACAATTATCCAAACTAACTGAGGTTAGGTTAGCATTAAGGGGTTTAATCATCAACTGGGGTGTACAGTAGGGAGTGACAGTTTGGCAAAAGTTTTCAAAATCTAATTGCTTGTGTTGGATTATTTGTCTATCGGCCACGCTAATTCCGAATATGTTTGAGTTTTTTACATCATTGCATTAGAAGGTTTGTGGATACTTTTGGGTTTGGCCTGAAAAACGCGAAAAAACTGTAAATAATAAAGGGACTGGCAATGTGGCACAACCTGTTAAAATCAAGTTATTGAATTGGATTATTCGACTACTGTGTACACTGGTTCATAATATGCTATTGTTTTACAACTCAATGCGCTACAAATTATGCCGATATTTTTGCTGCAAGTCACCACATACGTATATTTCGAAAACCAGGGCCCAATATTACCAACGGCGTGGATAGATTCCGTGGAATGAATTCAGGACATTCCCGCTCATGGAACATTACCAAACTCCGTATATGTGCCAATGGCAATATTTACAGAGTTTGTTGAGGCTCCCTGGACGGGAATGCCCTGAATTTATTCCACGGAATCTATTCACGCCGTTGGTAATATTCGTCCCATGACTGATCAACGAATTCAGCCCAAGTAGCTTGACTTGTACAGTTAAGGACAAAATCTCAGTCCGTACTTTTGAATAAAATATTGTTCAATAAGTGGTGATATTGAAGTGCTGAAAGTTGTTTTTTCTGTGTTGTTTTGCAGTTAGTTCAAAGGGCCGCCACCAAGATGGGTCGTCCTAAGATTAGCAACACTCAGCTGCGCCAGGGTAACGATAAGGTGTTCGGGGTTCGGATGCCTCTGCCATCTAACAAGTTGCCTCTGAACAAGGAAGTTGGAAGTGCCCTGGCTTATGAAGCAGAAAACGAGAGGTTAAGGAGAAGAACAAATGCTTTTGATTATATGGATGCCACCAACAAGGTGACTGAGAAGGTACTGGATGTGTATAGGAAGGCCACTGTCCCCACTATCTCTGAAATCAGGGTGAAAATGAGAGTCCACGACCTGTGGAGGATGCGGAGGGAGACGATGATGATGAAGGGAAATGGACAGAAACAGAAAAGGAAGAAAACGAAGAACGGGAAGCTGAAGATGAGGTTTGAGGATATAGCTGAGAAGTTGTTTGATGTGGCTGACGACAGCAAAGTGCACGAACGAGAGAAAAGCTTCCTGGCAGCCCAGAGGAAACCGGGAAGGGAGGGCTGCATTGATGGCGTTGACAAAATTGTGACTGCCAAGCTGAAAGAAGAGAGGGAGAAGGAAGCGAAGAGGGCAAAGAAAAGGGCTGAGGAAGAGAGGAAAACTGAGAAGATGAGGTCAAAGAGTAAGGAGGAGATGGAGAGGATGTCGTGTAAAGTGTCGGCAGTGGATGACAGTGCTCACTGCCCCACACTACTGTACTGTCCCCACACTACTGTACTGTCCCCACACTACTGTACTGTCCCCACACTACTGTGTCACTGCCCCACACTATTGTACTGTCCCCACACTACTGTACTGTCCCCACACTACTGTGTCACTGCCCCACACTACTGTACTGTGTCACTGCCCCACACTACTGTACTGTCCCCACACTGTACTGTGTCACTGCCCCACACTACTGTGTCACTGCCCCACACTACTGTGTCACTGCCCTACACTACTGTACTGTGTCACTGCCCCACACTACTGTACTGTGTCACTGCCCCACACTATTGTACTGTCCCCACACTGTACTGTGTCACTGCCCCACACTACTGTACTGTCCCCACACTGTACTGTATCACTGCCCCACACTACTGTACTGTGTCACTGCCCCACACTATTGTACTGTCCCCACACTGTACTGTGTCACTGCCCCACACTACTGTACTGTCCCCACACTGTACTGTGTCACTGCCCCACACTACTGTGTCACTGCCCCACACTACTGTGTCACTGCCCTACACTACTGTACTGTGTCACTGCCCCACACTACTGTACTGTGTCACTGCCCCACACTATTGTACTGTCCCCACACTGTACTGTGTCACTGCCCCACACTACTGTACTGTCCCCACACTGTACTGTATCACTGCCCCACACTACTGTACTGTGTCACTGCCCCACACTATTGTACTGTCCCCACACTGTACTGTGTCACTGCCCCACACTACTGTACTGTCCCCACACTGTACTGTATCACTGCCCCACACTACTGTACTGTCCCCACACTGTACTGTGTCACTGCCCCACACTACTGTGTCACTGCCCCACACTACTGTGTCACTGCCCTACACTACTGTACTGTGTCACTGCCCCACACTACTGTACTGTGTCACTGCCCCACACTACTGTACTGTCCCCACACTGTACTGTGTCACTGCCCCACACTACTGTGTCACTGCCCCACACTACTGTGTCACTGCCCTACACTACTGTACTGTGTCACTGCCCCACACTACTGTACTGTGTCACTGCCCCACACTATTGTACTGTCCCCACACTGTACTGTGTCACTGCCCCACACTACTGTACTGTCCCCACACTGTACTGTATCACTGCCCCACACTACTGTACTGTGTCACTGCCCCACACTATTGTACTGTCCCCACACTGTACTGTGTCACTGCCCCACACTACTGTACTGTCCCCACACTGTACTGTGTCACTGCCCCACACTACTGTACTGTCCCCACACTGTACTGTGTCACTGCCCCACACTACTGTGTCACTGCCCCACACTACTGTGTCACTGCCCTACACTACTGTACTGTGTCACTGCCCCACACTACTGTACTGTGTCACTGCCCCACACTATTGTACTGTCCCCACACTGTACTGTGTCACTGCCCCACACTACTGTACTGTCCCCACACTGTACTGTATCACTGCCCCACACTACTGTACTGTGTCACTGCCCCACACTATTGTACTGTCCCCACACTGTACTGTGTCACTGCCCCACACTACTGTACTGTGTCACTGCCCCACACTACTGTACTGTGTCACTGCCCTACACTACTGTACTGTGTCACTGCCCCACACTACTGTACTGTGTCACTGCCCCACACTATTGTACTGTCCCCACACTGTACTGTGTCACTGCCCCACACTACTGTACTGTCCCCACACTGTACTGTATCACTGCCCCACACTACTGTACTGTGTCACTGCCCCACACTATTGTACTGTCCCAACACTGTACTGTGTCACTGCCCCACACTACTGTACTGTCCCCACACTGTACTGTATCACTGCCCCACACTACTGTACTGTCCCCACACTGTACTGTGTCACTGCCCCACACTACTGTGTCACTGCCCCACACTACTGTGTCACTGCCCTACACTACTGTACTGTGTCACTGCCCCACACTACTGTACTGTGTCACTGCCCCACACTACTGTACTGTCCCCACACTGTACTGTGTCACTGCCCCACACTACTGTGTCACTGCCCCACACTACTGTGTCACTGCCCTACACTACTGTACTGTGTCACTGCCCCACACTACTGTACTGTGTCACTGCCCCACACTATTGTACTGTCCCCACACTGTACTGTGTCACTGCCCCACACTACTGTACTGTCCCCACACTGTACTGTATCACTGCCCCACACTACTGTACTGTGTCACTGCCCCACACTATTGTACTGTCCCCACACTGTACTGTGTCACTGCCCCACACTACTGTACTGTCCCCACACTGTACTGTGTCACTGCCCCACACTACTGTACTGTCCCCACACTGTACTGTGTCACTGCCCCACACTACTGTGTCACTGCCCCACACTACTGTGTCACTGCCCTACACTACTGTACTGTGTCACTGCCCCACACTACTGTACTGTGTCACTGCCCCACACTATTGTACTGTCCCCACACTGTACTGTGTCACTGCCCCACACTACTGTACTGTCCCCACACTGTACTGTATCACTGCCCCACACTACTGTACTGTGTCACTGCCCCACACTATTGTACTGTCCCCACACTGTACTGTGTCACTGCCCCACACTACTGTACTGTGTCACTGCCCCACACTACTGTACTGTGTCACTGCCCTACACTACTGTACTGTGTCACTGCCCCACACTACTGTACTGTGTCACTGCCCCACACTACTGTACTGTATCACTGCCCCACACTACTGTACTGTGTCACTGCCCCACACTATTGTACTGTCCCCACACTGTACTGTGTCACTGCCCCACACTACTGTACTGTCCCCACACTGTACTGTATCACTGCCCCACACTACTGTACTGTGTCACTGCCCCACACTATTGTACTGTCCCCACACTGTACTGTGTCACTGCCCCACACTACTGTACTGTCCCCACACTGTACTGTGTCACTGCCCCACACTACTGTGTCACTGCCCCACACTACTGTGTCACTGCCCTACACTACTGTACTGTGTCACTGCCCCACACTACTGTACTGTGTCACTGCCCCACACTATTGTACTGTCCCCACACTGTACTGTGTCACTGCCCCACACTACTGTACTGTCCCCACACTGTACTGTATCACTGCCCCACACTACTGTACTGTGTCACTGCCCCACACTATTGTACTGTCCCCACACTGTACTGTGTCACTGCCCCACACTACTGTACTGTCCCCACACTGTACTGTATCACTGCCCCACACTACTGTACTGTCCCCACACTGTACTGTGTCACTGCCCCACACTACTGTGTCACTGCCCCACACTACTGTGTCACTGCCCTACACTACTGTACTGTGTCACTGCCCCACACTACTGTACTGTGTCACTGCCCCACACTACTGTACTGTCCCCACACTGTACTGTGTCACTGCCCCACACTACTGTGTCACTGCCCCACACTACTGTGTCACTGCCCTACACTACTGTACTGTGTCACTGCCCCACACTACTGTACTGTGTCACTGCCCCACACTATTGTACTGTCCCCACACTGTACTGTGTCACTGCCCCACACTACTGTACTGTCCCCACACTGTACTGTATCACTGCCCCACACTACTGTACTGTGTCACTGCCCCACACTATTGTACTGTCCCCACACTGTACTGTGTCACTGCCCCACACTACTGTACTGTCCCCACACTGTACTGTGTCACTGCCCCACACTACTGTACTGTCCCCACACTGTACTGTGTCACTGCCCCACACTACTGTGTCACTGCCCCACACTACTGTGTCACTGCCCTACACTACTGTACTGTGTCACTGCCCCACACTACTGTACTGTGTCACTGCCCCACACTATTGTACTGTCCCCACACTGTACTGTGTCACTGCCCCACACTACTGTACTGTCCCCACACTGTACTGTATCACTGCCCCACACTACTGTACTGTGTCACTGCCCCACACTATTGTACTGTCCCCACACTGTACTGTGTCACTGCCCCACACTACTGTACTGTGTCACTGCCCCACACTACTGTACTGTGTCACTGCCCTACACTACTGTACTGTGTCACTGCCCCACACTACTGTACTGTGTCACTGCCCCACACTATTGTACTGTCCCCACACTGTACTGTGTCACTGCCCCACACTACTGTACTGTCCCCACACTGTACTGTATCACTGCCCCACACTACTGTACTGTGTCACTGCCCCACACTATTGTACTGTCCCCACACTGTACTGTGTCACTGCCCCACACTACTGTACTGTCCCCACACTGTACTGTATCACTGCCCCACACTACTGTACTGTCCCCACACTGTACTGTGTCACTGCCCCACACTACTGTGTCACTGCCCCACACTACTGTGTCACTGCCCTACACTACTGTACTGTGTCACTGCCCCACACTACTGTACTGTGTCACTGCCCCACACTACTGTACTGTCCCCACACTGTACTGTGTCACTGCCCCACACTACTGTGTCACTGCCCCACACTACTGTGTCACTGCCCTACACTACTGTACTGTGTCACTGCCCCACACTACTGTACTGTGTCACTGCCCCACACTATTGTACTGTCCCCACACTGTACTGTGTCACTGCCCCACACTACTGTACTGTCCCCACACTGTACTGTATCACTGCCCCACACTACTGTACTGTGTCACTGCCCCACACTATTGTACTGTCCCCACACTGTACTGTGTCACTGCCCCACACTACTGTACTGTCCCCACACTGTACTGTGTCACTGCCCCACACTACTGTACTGTCCCCACACTGTACTGTGTCACTGCCCCACACTACTGTGTCACTGCCCCACACTACTGTGTCACTGCCCTACACTACTGTACTGTGTCACTGCCCCACACTACTGTACTGTGTCACTGCCCCACACTATTGTACTGTCCCCACACTGTACTGTGTCACTGCCCCACACTACTGTACTGTCCCCACACTGTACTGTATCACTGCCCCACACTACTGTACTGTGTCACTGCCCCACACTATTGTACTGTCCCCACACTGTACTGTGTCACTGCCCCACACTACTGTACTGTGTCACTGCCCCACACTACTGCACTGTGTCACTGCCCTACACTACTGTACTGTGTCACTGCCCCACACTACTGTACTGTGTCACTGCCCCACACTACTGTACTGTATCACTGCCCCACACTACTGTACTGTGTCACTGCCCCACACTATTGTACTGTCCCCACACTGTACTGTGTCACTGCCCCACACTACTGTACTGTCCCCACACTGTACTGTGTCACTGCCCCACACTACTGTACTGTCTCCACTCTGTACTGTGTCACTGCCCCACACTACTGTACTGTCCCCACACTGTACTGTGTCACTGCCCCACACTATTGTACTGTCCCCACACTGTACTGTGTCACTGCCCCACACTACTGTACTGTCCCCACACTGTACTGTGTCACTGCCCCACACTATTGTACTGTCCCCACACTGTACTGTGTCACTGCCCCACACTACTGTACTGTCCCCACACTGTACTGTGTCACTGCCCCACACTACTGTACTGTCCCCACACTGTACTGTGTCACTGCCCCACACTACTGTACTGTCCCCACACTGTACTGTGTCACTGCCCCACACTACTGTACTGTCTCCACTCTGTACTGTGTCACTGCCCCACACTACTGTACTGTCCCCACACTGTACTGTGTCACTGCCCCACACTATTGTACTGTCCCCACACCACTGTACTGTCCCCACACTGTACTGTGTCACTGCCCAACACTACTGTACTGTCCCCACACTGTACTGTGTCACTGCCCCACACTACTGTACTGTCCCCACACTACTGTTGTCACTGCCCCACACTATTGTACTGTTCCCACACTACTGTACTGTCCCCACTCTGTACTGTGTCACTGCCCCACACTACTGTACTGTCTCCACTCTGTACTGTGTCACTGCCCCACACTACTGTACTGTCCCCACACTGTACTGTGTCACTGCCCCACACTATTGTACTGTCCCCACACTGTACTGTGTCACTGCCCCACACTATTGTACTGTCCCCACACTGTACTGTGTCACTGCCCCACACTATTGTACTGTCCCCACACTGTACTGTGTCACTGCCCCACACTACTGTACTGTCCCCACACTGTACTGTGTCACTGCCCCACACTACTGTACTGTCCCCACACTACTGTGTCACTGCCCCACACTACTGTACTGTCCCCACACTGTACTGTGTCACTGCCCCACACTACTGTACTGTCCCCACACTACTGTGTCACTGCCCCACACTACTGTACTGTCCCCACACTTACCAGCACGCCACACTGCAGTGAAGATGTACGCCGAGAGTTTCTCTTTCAGACGCTGGAGGCGAGGGTTCTCAACGGCGTCTAGCGTGTAGTGGTTGAGGATCGGGACAAGCGGGCGATGGTCGGTGACTAGGTGAAAGTATTGCAGGCCTATGAGGTAAAACCTGCTCTTGGACATCGCCCAAACCGCAGCCAACAGCTCCAACTCAATAGTGGCGTAGCGCGTCTCAGTTGTCAGAGAGGAAACGCGAGCCACACTGGACGAGCCGGAACTGCCCTCCACCATGATCCTGCAGTAGGGCGTATCCCACGCCATACAAGCGTGAGGCATCTGTCTGCAGAACTGTCGGCAAGGCTGGGTCAAACGTGGCGAGGACAGGTGGACGAGACAGGGCCTGTTTCACTTGCTGGAAGGCCTTGTCGTGGTCGGGGGTCCACAGGAATGTCCTCTTGGGGCTCATCAGGGGGCGAAGTGGTTGAGCAGCTGCGGAGATGTCCGACGAAAACTCTGCTAACTGGTTGACGAGACCTATGAAGGACCTCAAGTCGGTCAGGTTAGCAGGGGTGGGAAAATCCGTAATGGCGCGGACCTTTTCCGGGTCAGCTGCGATACCATTCCCTGAGAGGGTGTACCCACAAAAGTCAACTGAAGAGCTGGCCAGAACAAACTTGTCGGCATTTAGGGTAATGCCGTGCTTCCGGCACCTGTTGAGTACCTCGTAGATACGGCAGAGGTGATCCATATAATCCTCGTCGTACACGAGTATGTCGTCGACCACTTTCACGCAGTTTGCCAGACCTTGTAGAGCCATATCACCTCGAAGACAGAAAGCGTCTCCTGTAGCGGCGAATCCCATGGGGCCACGGCAATAACTGTAACGTCCATGCGGGGTGATGAACGTTGTGAGTGGTCGGTCTTCCTCGGCAAGCTCTATCTGCCAGTATCCACACAGGGCGTCCATCGTCGTGAAGAAGCGCGCCTTCGGGTTCACGCTGCGTATGGCTGCAAAGGGCGTGGGAGAAGGGTGCGCAGGACGAGACACCTGGTTGTTGAGCTTGGAAAGGTCAGTGGTGATTCGAACACCACCTTTAGGTTTTGCGACGACAACCATTGGGTGACACCATGGAGACGGGTCATCGCCGGTTGGTACAATAATTTCTTGGGCGACCATGGAGTCCAGCTCGTTTTTCACCGCCTCGCGGAAGGCCAGGGGAACCAGTCGAGGGGTGTAAATAGCGAATGGCTTCGCGTCGTCCCTCAGGTGGATCCTCATGGGGGGGCCTGCCATCTTCTTGAGAGGCTTGGATTCCAGAGCGGACTTGGTCACCAGAACGTCGCTGAATTCCTTCAGGAAGTACTTCCGAGCATCCGAAGGAGAGGTGTCACTGGCAAGAGGCAGGGGTAGGGCGGCAGCAGGGTCGTTGCTGCTCCCTTTTTGCACCCTGTTGGCGTGTTTTACCTCAAGAATAGGTTTGGGGAAGTTCTGGGAGATGATGGCCAACTCCTGACAATGTCTGTAGGACAGCAAAGGAGTCTGGACACCGTTATGCACATCAATCCAGGCTTGACACGACCTGTTGCCAAAGGTGACTTGTGCTTGGAGTGAACCCAGGGCCGGGGTCATCTGTGAACCATCTGCCATAAAGCGGAGATCCTTGGGGGGCGGTCCTAGATCACTTGGAGAGAGCCCCAAGCATTGCAAATGCTGGGGACCGATGACTGTAGCATCAGCGCCGGTGTCGGGCAACATCTGAAGACGGGATGACACACCGCCGTAGGTCACGATGACGCTGATGTACTGGGGGACTTTGGTCCTGGGACGCTGGGGGGAGCACACATTCCTAATGTGGCTCGAGCGTTGTCAGGAGTCGTCGTGCCTCTGATTGGAAGGCTGTGGGCGGCCCTCTCTGGTGGAGGGGGGCTGAAGCTTCCGCCGACGCGGTCCCTTGGGTATGTTGGAAGGGCAACACTTGTCATAGTGGCCCAGACGACCACACCCATTGCACTGGACGCGTTTGGCTGGGCACCGTACTGTGAGTGACCAGTGGCCCTTACGGTCACAACTGTTGCAGGTAGACTGAGCAGCTGGACACACCTGTGTTCCGTGCTGCTTACCACAGTTGTTGCAAAATAAACCGGGCGTGGACGTGGTAGGCGAAGGCGTAGGAACAGACTTCTTGTCCTTCTTGTACCGGGACACAGCGCGTACAGCTGTAGGGGGAGCACGGATGGCAGAGGTGGCACACCTGGCAGCCTCATAGGAGCGACATATCGTCAACACATCCTTAAGAGAAGAGGATGAGTCGAGGGAGGTGAGGCGTTGGACAAGTTCCTCGTCCTTAACACCCATCAGGATCACCTGCCTCAACTGGGTCTCCTCGCACTGCTGGTGGTGGCCTGGACATATATCTACCTCTTCCGAGGCGCTCTTGAGTCGTACGTAAAAGGCATCAAAAGACTCACCCTCCATCTGTCTACAGCTAAACAATTCCCTCCTGCGCAGAGCTTCATTCTGCTGTCCTTTGATGTGCCGTTGTAGAACGTCCAGTACCTCCTCTACAGACAGCGAAGAGGTTGGGGGTACCTGCAACGTATGTTCCAAGACACGCTGAATTTCCAAGGACAGGCACATACGCAGTTGGATGAGTTGTTTAGGCTGTGACAAACTCTGGAGATCCACCATTGTAGAATAATCAGTCCACCGTCGCCGCCATTCACGAAAAGTCTGGAAAGTCTCATCAGGCTTCAAGATGGGCGGCGTTTGAGCTGCTGCTTTAGGTGGGGCTGGGGGGTGTGAAGGAAGCATGGATGAGGTATCTGAACCAGTCAGTACCGAGGCAGTGTTAGAGCCAGGGGCTTGGTTAACAGTGAGGCGAGATATCAAGGCTTCAAACCATTCACTGTCTTCCAATCTCCGTTGGTTGTCTCGTTCTGCCTCTGCTTGCCTTCTGTGCTCATCCGCCAAACGTCTGTGAGCTTCATCCTCGCGTTTCTCATCTCTCATAAACTTCAGTAAAGCAATTATCTCTGGAGACAACGCTGAATATTGAGGTGAGGGACTGCGCGATGTGGGGGCTGCAGCGTCGTGGCCGGCCTGGTCATCCATCTCTGTGGGGCTATCACCCGCCTGGGTCATCCAGATGCTGGGTCCACGGCTACGTAAGGCGTGAGATATAACTACTTCCTCTGTGTACTATGTCTTAAATCAGTGTTGACCGGTCAGCCCGTCGTATCAACAAGATTTCAGACAAAATATTAATTAAATACACAGATAAGTAGGTTATATATATAAAATATATATAAGGAAGCCGCGCGGTCAGCGAGTGTTAGTACATGTACGTGTGCGAGTGAGTGTGTGTCCCGGGCGGGCAAAGCGTCTCGCCCCAGCTGTGAGGGGGGGTGGAGGCGGCGCTGTGAGGGGGGTGGAGGGAGAGGCGCGGCGACTCCCAGTCAGTCTAGTTACCCTCAGGACGCGGTCAGAGACGGGTGCACTGAACTCTACTCCTTACAAATGCCCAGAACGTGCCGTATGCCTTGGGAATCATTTAGAACAAGGTCACACATGAATGGCACGAAACACACAATGCACTAAACACTTCACAGAAAATCACTGTCACTGACACTGCTCAAAGTTGCTGAGATTCTTCGAGGAGAGCTGACGCACGGGAGTTGACCCAAGCGAGAGAGGAGTCCGTACGCCGGCTTTCCACAGACTTTGCACTTTCACTCGTAATTATCCAGTAAGATCGGATCACTGCGCCATGTTAGGTTCTGAATAATAAGTTCTATATACAGGAGAGAACACAAACACCTGTATAGTTTTGTAGGTTCGGTTTACTGGATAAGAGTATGTACACAAAGGAGAGCAGCACTATCCCTTGGCTAGGCTCCTTGTCAACTGCTATAGGCGACGTATGGCAAGTGATACATTAGCAGCTTCCATACGTCGCCAGGCACATTAATTAAGCGTGTGGGATATGGTAATAACATTGCCACACGCTGCTAGCTAGGCTGAATAAATAATACATAAATGGAGCACATACATAATATACATACATGATATATAATCCAGCATACATAATATACATACAACCACCTCCCTATAGCACCTCCCACCCTATAGCACCTCCCTCCCTATAGCACCTCCACCTACCTATAGCACCTCCACCTCCCTATCGCACCTCTGCCTCCCTATAGCACTTCCATCCCTATAGCACCTCCACTTCCCTATAGCACCTCCCTCCCTATAGCACCTCCCTCCCTATTGCACCTCCACCTCCCTATAGCACCTCCACCTACCTATAGTACATCTACCTCCCTATAGCACCTCCACCTCCCTATAGCACCTCCACCTCCCTATAGCACCTCCCTCCCTATAGCATCCCCCTCCCTATAACACCTCCACCTCCCTATAGCACCTCCACCTACCTCTACCACCTCCACCTACCTCTACCACTTCCACCTACCTCTACCACCTCCACCTACCACCTCCACCTACCTCTACCACCTCCACCTACCTATAGCACCTCCCTCCCTATACCAGCTCCACCTACCTATAGCACTTCCACCTACCTATAGCACCTCCACCTACGTATAGCACCTCCACCTACCTATACCACCTCTCCCATCCCTATAGCATTCCACCTCTCCTCTACCTCCATAGTGCTTCCTCCTCCTCCTCCCTATAGCGCCTCTCCTCCCTCCCCCCTCCCTATAGCGGCTGATTTTCCCCCTATGAGTGACGAAGCAGACCTCCATGGTGTCACTCTCTCACCTCAAATAGACGTCTTGGCCTCGTTACTCAGTGAGTGGTGGAGCTTGATTTGATTTTGCCGCTTACAGCGGCTACTTTATTGTGCACCCCACACTCATCCTGTCAGCGGTAGCGCAAAAGGATTACAGAGTAGAATTTACAACGGGTCATAATAATTAACCCCCGTTGTCAGGATATTATGGCACTGAATGTTACACAGTATTTCATTTACATTATTTGTTTAGTTCTATACATAAAGGGTAACTTATTCACAAATGTGTAAGTACAGGTGTGTGAGGCAGTATGTCTGGCCTCACATTTTGTTACTCACATTTACGTGAGAAGTATTCAAGCACATTGCGTATTTGGTTCTGTACATGAGAATTGATATAGTTACTAAGTGCAAAAAAGTGGATACAATCTTAATATGTCGGCTATCTTGCCATTACACTAGAAATGAAGTGTTGTGCCTTTTCACACACAGTGTGCTTGGACCTGTCCCTAGAAAGTTCTATCTTCACACAGTCGAGGACGTAGTGTTCAAGTGTGTGGCTATATGTATGGACACACACTTTACATTTAGTTTTGTTTACATCTGCTTGAGGAACATACTGCCAAAGGTACTTATATCCTAACCTTAGTCTAGTGGTTACAACATCTTGTAATCTAGTGATCTTGTTACTTGCTCCATATACATGTTTCACTTGATACATCTCATCATGGTAACCTATGGATCGACTAGTGCCTGTTTGCACTTGTCTACGTGCGTCAAACTCATCAATAAGTTCTTTCCTAATTACAGTTTTAAGGGTTCTTTTTGACAGACCCAAATTGTATTCAACGGTGTCTTTGTTTGACGCGAGTTTGGCGAGGGCATCAACTCTGTCATGTTTTATGAGGCCTATGTGAGAGGGGATCCACAACAGTTTGACCCTGACACCCCGGTCAACAAGGCACGCATATTTGTGTCTGGTTTCAGAGACAAGAGCGTGACAACCTGAGTCGAGGGTGCTAAGGGCAAGTTGTGAGGATAGAGAGTCAGTGATGATGAGACTGTCAGTAACAGTGGTTTCAGTGAATTTAATGGCTGTGAGTATGGCAACTAATTCAATTTGTAGAGTGGATGCCCAGTTGTTAATTCTAACTCCTTTCTCAATTATATTACCGTCAGGTTGAGTCACAACAATAGCACTTCCAGCCCTCCCACAGGCGGTGTTAAGAGATCCATCAGTGTAGATGGTCTGTGTGATATTATCATCAGTCTGTAGAGTGTGTATGTGTTCAAGAGCTCTCAATTTGGCAGTGTGTTGGAGATAAATGCTTTGTATAATTAATTTTTTAGGCGGATACGTCGGTATTGTGATATCGAAGGGAACTGTCCGCCAGGGTGGCAGGAAGCGCAGTTGTGTCTCAACCTTGTACAGGTGGTCTATGTTTGTCTTTGGTACCCCCAAAATGTTCTACACTACTGAGGGTAAACACAAACACTTGTTATCTTGAAAATAGGTTCTTATTCTCCTACGGGAGATACACAGGGGAAACAATAGACAGAACACTTCCACACCCTAAGGACTGGTGGTCTTCACTCTGTATCACTCTGCGCTGGCCTGTACAGATGCCAGTATTCACAAGCTGAATACATAAAATGTAAATATGGTAATTCACATACATAACATGGTGCATAATAAATGGAAATATTACATAGAATTAATACATGTTCTGTAATACTTTGCTATACATAATTAATAGAGTAATATAAGAATAATTGGACACACCTGAAACAACGGGGTAGCGTCACACTATGCCACTATGACGCTGTAACCGGTGACGACAACCGCCACTACAAAGAATATCAATCTCTGACTCGATCTCAACAGCTTATATACATGAGACTGCACCTAGGGTACAGGTACCTATGGGAGTACATTGGCAACCCTGAGCCTCACCGCACTGTTTGTAAACTTTGTGGCCAACCCGACTCTCACACCCTCTCTCACTACATCCTCACTTGCCCTAAGACCTCCTCCTACAGGTCCCCAGCCGTTACCAACACCTCTTCCCTCCCAGACCAGATATCCCTCCTCCTAGTCACAGGCCTGGCATTTGACATTATTAGGGACCTGCCACTCTTTGCCATAAACAGATAAAATGTACCGGGAACTTTCCCCCCACACACTCATCATTCTCTCACTTTATGTAACTTGACAGAACCTATGACCCTTCAGGCTTTTACGCACCTTAATGTACGAGTCATAAAGGCAAGTATGAACTTTTCATACTTCCCTGTTGGGCGCTGTAAACGCTTCTGCGCTTCACCTTGCACAGGATGTAAGGGGGTGGTGCCCAATAAACTAGCCCCCTCGGGGGCAAATCTGAAATCTGAATATAAGAATACATAGCTTAAGGTACTGCTTCGTGTCCATATTATACAGGTGGTCTAGTCCAAACATCTTCATATGTGTAGCTGTAGTTTGGATCCATTTAGACTCAGTAGTCCCATGGTTCATACATTCTAGCAATTTTAAGGAAACAATGTTTTCAGGATCACCACGCAGAAGCCTCAGGGCTATCATGAGGTTGACTTCAATTATTCTATCTTTAACACTGCGTATACCTAGTTATTTCCTCATATTAAGTACTTTAGTGCTCATGGGACATCCTAGGATAATTCTGAGGTTTTTTTTTTTGCATTTTCTCGAGCTTGTCAACGCCTTTCCCGTCACGAATGACCAGGGCTGGTGCGTGGTAATCTATCAGAGATCTTATATAGCCTAGGTACATTGTTTTAACAATTCTAATATTAGCACCATAGTGCGGGCTGTACCCCGCCACACTTCTAAGAGGTCTCAGTCTGTCAGTACATTGGCGGGTTAGCTGTTGTTTGGCAGGTAGGGTACAAGGGACGGAAACACCAAGATATTTAAAAGAAGAAACATAGTCAATAGTGTTGTTACCTATCTTGAACTTGGCGGGGCCGCGTTTGCGGTTACCAGCTTGTTTGTTGAACACCTTAGTTTTCTCAGTGGAGGTAATAAGACCGAGGTTCTCACAAGCTGCGTATACATGGTTCAGGGTGATTTGCATTTCACGATGCGTTTTAGTATGTATAAGAATATCATCAGCATAGCTGATTGAGATATTGCTGGGGTTGTCTGGTATTAAATTTAATAATGCATTCATAAGAACATTGAACAAAGTGGCGCTAAGTACTCCACCTTGAGGGGTACCAAGTTTCATATCTTTAACTTCACTTTTGTAACCCTGAAACAGTGCAGCAGCTCTTCTGTTGGTTAAGTAACCACTTATCCAGTGTAACAGCCTACCTCCTATATCCATTTTGGCTTGTTCGTACAATATCAGTTGCCTATTGACAATATCAAATGCAGCTTTTAGGTCAAGAAATGTGGTGTATCTGTGCCTTTCATCACCATGCACAGTTAGGAATGTGGTGATGCAATTATGTACACCTTTACCATGGGTGAAGCCATTTATGTTAGGAGACATGTGTTCTCTGATTCTATATAAGAGTCTGCCAAGAACCATCCTCTCAAAGGTTTTACACAGGCAGCTGGTTAGTGATATGGGACGAAAAGCATCAGGCTGTCCTGGTTTCGGTATTGGTACAACAATACTGCTGGTCCATGATGTGGGTAGTTGGCCCTCGGCATGACTCATATTGTACAATACCAACAATGGATTGCCTGGCACGCGCCTTAGTAGTCTAACGATGTTTTAGGTGACTCCGTCCTCTCCAGGGGAAGTAGACCTACCCCTGGCGAGGGCGGCGTCAAGCTCCCACTCAGTATATGGAACATCACACTCATCGTGCTGTTTGCCCAGCATAAAGCTAATAAGATTACTTCTCTCTACAGACTTCGCATCAAGGAGTCCCCGAGTCCCAGCTGGTAACATGTCGTAGCTAGACACATGAGCCCACTTTGATATTAGCTCATTCGACTTTTGCAGAGGATTTGGATGGGAGACGTGTCTACTGTTTTTACCTCTGATTATGTTTATGTCTTTCCAGGCTTTGCTGAGGGATGTGTTGGTTCAGGCTGTTGACATATGTCTCCCATGCATTTTGTCTGAGTTCGTTTACACGTTCCCTGACAGCAGCAAGGGAAGCTTGATACAATTGTAACATTTGAGGTGTTCTAATTTGTTTGTAACCCTTACCCACCCTCCAGACCCTAGCCCTCAGTTTTTTCAGCTCAGGGTCATTATAGCACTGCTGTTGCCTGTTCCCATTATTCTGACCACGTTTTCTCCTTTTTTTCGTGGAGGCATTGTTGGTGAAGTATGCATAAGTTCTATCTACCAGATCGTCATGGAAACTTTGGTAGTTGTCAGGCTTGTAGTCCTTGTACCAGTCATGGATGAAGTCTATGAACTGGCTTTCATGTTCTTGCTTGGCTGTGATTCTACGTCTGTTGAGTTTACCACCAGTGGGGGTGTCATTGGCTACATGTATACTAGCTTGGATTGGGCTATGGTCAGACATAAGATCAGTGACAACATGAGAGCTATGAGTTGTGTATGATAGATTAAAGCCAATACATTTGTCTAGACCCCCGCCATAGATGTGTGTTGGTTCATTATTACCTATAATTTGAACATCTTCATATGCGCTGAGAAGTGAGATAAGTCTCCTACCATTGGTGTTAGTGGTGGAGTCACCTAATTTCTTGTGTCTAGTATTCAGGTAACCCATCAGGACAGTGGGCTCAGTGTGTAAAAAGTCTGGGAGATCTGTGTACTGAAGCTGATCTGAGGGAGCATGAGTGACGGCCACCAGGTGTGTTGGTACTGGGGTAGACAGGTGTTCTGGTACTGGGGTAGACAGGTGTGTTGGTACTGGGGTAGACAGGTGTGCTGGTACCGGGGTAGACAGGTGTGTTGGTACTGGGGTAGACAGGTGTGTTGGTACTGGGGTAGACAGGTGTGTTGGTACTGGGGTAGACAGGTGTGTTGGTACGGGGGTAGACAGGTGTGTTGGTACTGGAGGAGAAAGGTGTTCTCTTTTATACACCTGTTTACACCTGTATTATTACGTTACTATACCTGTTTCTGCATTGAGAGAATCCATCTTTGTGTGGTGGCTTAAGTGAGTCAGTTAGATACGTTCTCACATCACCAGTTAGGAGGAAAATTGAACTTAAGAATCTTTGAGAATCCATCTTTGTGTGGTAGCTTAAGTGAGTCAGTTAGATACGTTCTCACATCACCAGTTAGGAGGAAAATTGAACTTAAGAATCTTTGAGAATCCATCTTTGTGTGGTAGCTTAAGTGAGTCAGTTAGATACGTTCTCACATCACCAGTTAGGAGGAAAATTGAACTTAGGAACCTTTGAGATTCCATCATTGTGTGGTAGTTTAAGTGAGTCAGTTAGATACGTTCTCACATCACCAGTTAGGAGGAAAATTGAACTTAAGAATCTTTGAGAATCCATCTTTGTGTGGTAGCTTAAGTGAGTCAGTTAGATACGTTCTCACATCACCAGTTAGGAGGAAAATTGAACTTAAGAATCTTTGAGAATCCATCTTTGTGTGGTAGCTTAAGTGAGTCAGTTAGATACGTTCTCACATCACCAGTTAGGAGGAAAATTGAACTTAGGAACCTTTGAGAATCCATCATTGTGTGGTAGTTTAAGTGAGTCAGTTAGATACGTTCTCACATCACCAGTTAGGAGGAAAATTGAACTTAGGAACCTTTGAGAATCCATCTTTGTGTGGTATCTTAAGTGAGTGAGTTAGATACGTTCTCACATCACCAGTTAGGAGGAAAATTGAACTTAGGAACCTTTGGGAATCATAACCAAATTGATTCTTATACAAGTATTTTATAGGTAACAAAAAGAGTCGATGAGAGAGAGAAAGAGAGAGAGAGAGAGAGAGTAGTTCATTGTGACGTTAGAATCCTATGTACATAACAACGTGAGAATCTATGCATTCCTAGACGGAGGATTGGCAAGAGGAAGGGAGGGAGGGAGTGTGGGTGGATAGGGGGTGGAGGATGAATGGAAGGACAGAGGGAGGGAGGGGAGAAGGGAGGTGAACGGAGGAGGAGGAGGAGGGAGGGTGTGTGAGAAAGTGGAGGGAGAAGGGGGAGGATGAATGATTGAGGGGAGGGGGGAGAGAAAGGGGGGAGGGTAGGAGGGAGAGAGAAGTAGGTATGCGTTGTATGTAGGACGATCAGCGCCCCCAGTGTGTGTGTGTGTGTGTGTGTGTGTGTGATTCAGTTATAATGTTGTAATTTGGTTTATTTATAGGATTGTGAGGTTGTAAGTTGGTGAAGCTGTGGGGTTGTAAATTGTCAGGTTGTGAGTGTGGTTGTTTTTCAGGTTGTGAGGTTGTGAGTGTGGTTGTTTTTCAGGTTGTGTGGTTGGGAAGTTATGAGCGTGGTTGGTTTTCAGGTTGTGTGGTTGTGAAGTTATGAGCGTGGTTGGTTTTCAGGTTGTGTGGTTGTGAAGTTATGAGTGTGGTTGTTTTTCAGGTTGTGTGGTTGTGAAGTTATGAGTGTGGTTGTTTTTCAGGTTGTGTGGTTGTGAAGTTATGAGCATGGTTGGTTTTCAGGTTGTGCGGTTGTGAAGTTATGAGTGTGGTTGGTTTTCAGGTTGTGTGGTTGTGAAGTTATGAGCATGGTTGGTTTTCAGGTTGTGCGGTTGTGAAGTTATGAGTGTGGTTGTTTTTCAGGTTGTGTGGTTGTGAAGTTATGAGTGTGGTTGTTTTTCAGGTTGTGTGGTTGTGAAGTTATGAGTGTGGTTGGTTTTCAGGTTGTGTGGTTGTGAGTGTGGTTGTTTTTCAGGTTGTGTGGTTGTGAAGTTATGAGCGTGGTTGGTTTTCAGGTTGTGTGGTTGTGAAGTTATGAGTGTGGTTGGTTTTCAGGTTGTGAGTGTGGTTGTTTTTCAGGTTGTGTGGTTGTGAAGTTATGAGTGTGGTTGGTTTTCAGGTTGTGTGGTTCTGAAGTTATGAGTGTGGTTGGTTTTCAGGTTGTGTGGTTGTGAAGTTATGAGTGTGGTTGGTTTTCAGGTTGTGTGGTTGTGAGTGTGGTTGTTTTTCAGGTTGTGTGGTTGTGAAGTTATGAGTGTGGTTGGTTTTCAGGTTGTGTGGTTCTGAAGTTATGAGTGTGGTTGGTTTTCAGGTTGTGTGGTTGTGAAGTTATGAGCGTGGTTGGTTTTCAGGTTGTGTGGTTGTGAAGTTATGAGCGTGGTTGGATTTTCAGGTTGTGTGGTTGTGAAGTTATGAGTGTGGTTGGTTTTCAGGTTGAGTGTGGTTGGTTTTCAGGTTGTGTGGTTGTGAAGTTATGAGTGTGGTTGGTTTTCAGGTTGTGTGGTTGTGAAGTTATGAGCGTGGTTGGATTTTCAGGTTGTGTGGTTGTGAAGTTATGAGTGTGGTTGGTTTTCAGGTTGTGAGTGTGGTTGGTTTTCAGGTTGTGTGGTTGTGAAGTTATGAGTGTGGTTGGTTTTCAGGTTGTGTGGTTGTGAAGTTATGAGCGTGGTTAGTTTTCAGGTTGTGAGTGTGGTTGTTTTTCAGGTTGTGTGGTTGTGAAGTTTTGAGTGTGGTTGTTTTTCAGGTTGTGTGGTTGTGAAGTTATGAGTGTGGTTGGTTTTCAGGTTGTGAGTGTGGTTGGTTTTCAGGTTGTGTGGTTCTGAAGTTATGAGTGTGGTTGGTTTTCAGGTTGTGTGGTTGTGAAGTTATGAGTGTGGTTGGTTTTCAGGTTGTGAAGTTGTGAGTGTGGTTGTTTTTCAGGTTGTGTGGTTGTGAAGTTATGAGCGTGGTTGGTTTTCAGGTTGTGTGGTTCTGAAGTTATGAGCGTGGTTGGTTTTCAGGTTGTGTGGTTGTGAAGTTATGAGTGTGGTTGGTTTTCAGGTTGTGTGGTTGTGAAGTTATGAGTGTGGTTGGTTTTCAGGTTGTGAGTGTGGTTGGTTTTCAGGTTGTGAGTGTGGTTGGTTTTCAGGTTGTGTGGTTGTGAAGTTATGAGTGTGGTTGTTTTTCAGGTTGTGAGTGTGGTTGGTTTTCAGGTTGTGTGGTTGTGAAGTTATGAGTGTGGTTGTTTTTCAGGTTGTGTGGTTGTGAAGTTATGAGTGTGGTTGTTTTTCAGGTTGTGTGGTTGTGAAGTTGTGAGTGTGGTTGTTTTTCAGGTTGTGAGTGTGGTTGGTTTTCAGGTTGTGAGTGTGGTTGGTTTTCAGGTTGTGTGGTTGTGAAGTTATGAGTGTGGTTGTGTTTCAGGTTGTGAGTGTGGTTGGTTTTCAGGTTGTGTGGTTGTGAAGTTATGAGTGTGGTTGTTTTTCGGTTGTGTGGTTGTGAAGTTATGAGTGTGGTTGTTTTTCAGGTTGTGTGGTTGTGAAGTTATGAGTGTGGTTGTTTTTCAGGTTGTGAGTGTGGTTGGTTTTCAGGTTGTGTGGTTGTGAAGTTATGAGCGTGGTTGGTTTTCAGGTTGTGAGTGTGGTTGGTTTTCAGGTTGTGTGGTTGTGAAGTTATGAGTGTGGTTGTTTTTCAGGTTGTGAGTGTGGTTGGTTTTCAGGTTGTGTGGTTGTGAAGTTATGAGTGTGGTTGTTTTTCAGGTTGTGTGGTTGTGAAGTTATGAGCGTGGTTGGTTTTCAGTTTGTGAGTGTGGTTGTTTTTCAGGTTGTGTGGTTGTGAAGTTATGAGTGTGGTTGTTTTTCAGGTTGTGTTTGTTGTGAAGTTATGAGTGTGGTTGGTTTTCAGGTTGTGTGGTTGTGAAGTTATGAGCGTGGTTGTTTTTCAGGTTGCTTATCTGTCAGTATCCCACCATACAGAGGTATCTTGTGAAAATCCTTTTAATGATAGTTATATTGTAGGTCAGTGTTGCTTTCACGGCCGTTTGTGTGTGTGTGTGTACATGTACGTTTGTTTGTCTATGCCTGTCTTCTGTAGCGGACGTCTCCCCTACAAACTGCGTAGCAGCCCACCACCTGCTATCACATTCCAACGGGCCGTTGCCTAGCAACGAAACTATTCACCGGCGACTTCTCGGGTTTTCCCAACATGACTCATAGCGGCTGCTGGGTATATAAGCTCTGTCTCTCCATTGAGATTAATTCTGACCATTCTTCTTGAACAAGCAACACCTCCTCCTCTGCCGCAGCCCTCGCACCTCCTCGCCTGCCTGGCGGTCCTCACTCCCGCCAGCGAGCATGGCGACCCACCAGCTGTCCTCCTCTGAGCTTCCTCACCAACCAACTCTCATTCTGCACCTCCAGCACCAGACTGTCTTCATATAACTTATATATTATACAAGAAAACCACATTAGAGTTTCCTTCCATCCTGAGTGCGAGACTACATTAACCTCTCGACACCCCTACACTTCCTTTGTGAATGTACGTTTTTTATGTGTATGTACATCTGTGTGTGTGTATTTCATGTTGCAATTGCCTTTTAAGTTTATAATTTCGCACACGCACACACACACACACTTTTACAAACACATTAGCATATATATACTCTTACATATTATACACACGTACATGACACACATACATACATACAGTACATACACTTACACATTAAGCCTACACACCCTTGACCTACATAAAGTATATGAACTGGAATTTCATCAATACTTATTACTGTTAAAAGTAGACGTGTGTGTGTGTGTGTGTGTGTGTGTGACGGGTTTTCTATATGTGTAGATACAATAATAATAATAATAATAATAATAATAATAAATCAATGGTAATGAGATTTTTGCCTTAGAGAGAGAGAGAGAGATATCATTGGTAGGTAGGTAGAGACAGACAGACTGGCAGAGAGAGAGGAAATGAGTGTGTGAGGAATGCATCATATTCATTGACACTATATATAGGTCAGATTCATGTGGGAAATGCCACTGTTCACTGCCACGCAGGACAGAGGTTCGTACACAAAGAAGGAAATACATCACATTCACCAGCAGCATATATGGGTCAGTGGATCACATACATTGGAGTCATATTTGGCAGTGAAAAGTGACATTACCCACATGAATCTGACCGACGTATATGTATGTATGTGTGCGTGTGTGCATGTATATGTACGTGTACATGTATATGTGTATGTATATACGCATATGTATGTATATGTGTGTGTGTGTGTGTGTTTACATATATGTATATGTACTGTCAATGAATATGATGCAAATCTTTGTGTACGAACCTCTGTCCTGCATGGCAGTGAACAGTGACATTATCCATATGAATCTGACCTCTATACATTTATAGTTGTTAATGAATATGATGTATTTCTTTGTGTATGAACCTCTGTCCTGCGTGACAGTGAGAAGTGATACCACCCTCAGTGTCAAGACCTGACTGAATTACTCAGAATAGGCAAACTGTACTACAAGCTCTGCCAATAAATTTGTTAAACTAAAAAAAAAAAAAAGTGTGTGAGGAAAGGAGAGAAAGAAAGTGTGTGAAGAAAGAAGAAAAAGATAGAAGAAAGATAAATAAAGCGATTGGAGCGAAAGACAGTAGAGAGAGAGAGAGAGCAGCGGGGGAGAAATTGTAAATACTAGTGTAGAAAACAGATGTGGGGTGAGGTCTCTCTCTAACACACACACTTACCTCAGGAGGATCACCACATGGGAGGTAACACAGGAACAGCCACGTCGTATAGATTCACAAGCTTAACACAGGCTCTTCAACTCTTCACTTTATAGTTATTTGTTTCTTGATTTTTGTCCGTTATTGTATCTATAAATATGCTTTGAGTGTCACTACTTCACTGGTTAAATTTTCAAAGTCAATCTTGGATCATTTATCGATAAGGAATATATTTTTCCTCTTTGTTTCGTTTTTTAATGTATTTCATAAGTTTATTTTATATTTTTTCTAATAAGTGTAAAGATAAAAATAGTAATTACACTTTTGAAGCATTTATGAATTATTGACGTAAATAATTATATGTTTCTTTTATTATTCCACAACTCATCAGTTTAATAACCATTCACTTTGTTGTTTGTTGGTCTCTTAAGTTCTATATTATCTATATTCTACAGGAAACTATAGTACCTGTAGAAAAGACCCGCCATATTTGTTTGGGTCACACTGGATAACAAACCCCTCTCCGTCTGTCCCAGGCTGGAGAACGAACCCGGGACGTCGTTGAGGGATGCGCTCGTGAATTAAAAACAGTATTGTCATCTTATCGATCCAAAGTCGCGTTGTATCGTACTGGGTCGGTTATCGTACGACTGTCCTGTTGGATTGGTTGATGAATGATCGTCGTTTCTAATCTTCTAATCTCCCAGAAAACAACTTATTGAATTTTATTGAGTTATGATTCACACTAATCTACAATGACTGACACTTACACATTAATCCACAATTACACGCACATACACATTAATCTACAATGACACACACACACACATTAATCTACAATGACACAAACACACACTAATCTACAATGCCACAAATACACAGTAATCTACCAATAACAATGTTGTATTAAACCCGGGTACAGTATCAGAGGCGTGGTATAGGTGGGTGGGTAGGGCACGAGATAACACCACTCGCTTCACCACAGACACACCTGACGCACTACACACCGACGGCAGGACTGTTGCTGGACTGCTGAGCTACCCTGAGACAGTCACTCCTCCAAGACTTTCACCACTACACACACACGCATGGTTGACTCTCTCGACGTTTTCCCACCAGCCACTGTCTATTAGTATAATCTGAAGTGCCCCGTCTACCTTCACTTATATAGTACTGGTTTAGTCTATACTGTCAAACATAATATTTCTTTACCGAGTTTTAGTGTAAATATTTTGATAAGTTTTGTCAGTTATTTTATATTTATAGTTATTAGGATTTTGAATAGAATGTGATTATTAAGGCGTTTGTTTGTTCCTAATGTAATCAATATAATGATAAAAAAAGGTACAGAGAGAGAGAGAGAGAGAGAGAGAGAGAGAGAGTGAGTCAGCGCCATCTATGAATCCTATAAGTGGGTCTTCCCCAGTCCTTCCTCCCGGTCCTGTCACCCTTATAATCTTGTATCCTGGTGACCAATGGCAGTAAGGAATAAAGAGTTAATTATTGGTGTTAATGGATAATTAAACCTCATGCATTTGTGAGTTAGTTATTCTTGTTAGGTTAATGTTAGAGAGGTGAATTGCTGTTAATGATCAGTTGTAAGTTATGGGAGGGAGTCAATACCTACACCACTGTCACCATTTGTATGGGGGCAAATTGCTTCTCTTATTTTTATTTTTATTTATTTCTTATTCTTCCTTTATACGTATTTGTGTTTTTTTCTACTGGTTTGTTTTACTTTCTACTTCATCTTCTCTTAAGTATATATTTCTTTATTTATTTAATTCCTCTGTTATCTGTTTCTTAGTTATTTTACTTCTTGCACAGATAATTAATCGTCATCCTCTTACACAGGTGGTAGCTTGGATAGGTCTGGGGCACGATGATTCATTTGTATCTCAAGAACAAAGGTAAATACTGTAGTAGAATGATATTGGACACCTTGTAGTGGATTTCTCCCCTACAAACGCTGTTTGTCGCTGAGTAGCCGACCCCACGAATTCCCCAGTGTATGCCTCGTGGTCTAGGTCAACCAGCGCCGCCCACGGAGTGGGGGTCAACTACTATGCCACGCCAACCCCCGCTATTTAAGACCTGACCTCGTGGTGACCTGCCTCTTTTCTACCTACACCAACCAGCCAGCAACACCTCCTCCTCCTCCGCCTGCCTCGCTCCCGCTGGCGAGCATGGCGACCCACAAGCTGGTCCTCCTCTGAGCATCCTCACCAACCAACTCTCTTCTTCTAGCTACAGCAGCAGCAAGCTACACCACCTCCTCCGCCGCTGCCTTGCGGCATTCGCTCCCGCCAGCGAGCATGGCGACCCACAAGCTGTCCTCCTCTGAGCACCCTCACCAACCAGCTCTCTCTACATCACGCTTGTAACCATGCTGCCTTCCCAGCACCAAGCTGCATTGTACATCCAATACAACATGTATACAGAGAGCACATTGTGAGTTTCCTTTCTCCATTCCATCCTGAGTGAACACCAAATATCTCATACCCCACAAATGGTGACCCCCTGAGATTCGCACTCACACAGGATGGAGGAGAAACAGATCACGCTCCCAATCGTCAAGCAACATGGAAGACTGACTTATCCACCCAGAAGCAGCTCTCATCGGCTCTACAGCTACTGTCTCTACACCACAGGTTAGACACCCTAGAGCAGCTCTGCTACTCTAAGCAGACAGCCGCTCCTCTTCCGACCCCAGCACACCCGTCCTGCCTCAAACACCGCCCCCGGCCCAGTATAAGGGCCTGGGCTGCCACCATTTTATAAGGGACTGTGTCAGTAACAATTCCTTTTACTCTCATACTTATTACCATTGGTAGCGTGACGAGAGGAGGCTCGTGGGTATATGTAATGATAGTATCAAGTAATAGAGAAGAAATAACGGTAGATACTGTAGGTGAATAATAGACACAATATACAAATACAAAATTTATTTAAACATTAATATGGATGTAGGAGAGAATATATATGTACCAACAGACGAAATCTGGTACTATGCCCTCAGGCTCAACATACTCACACCACTACTGGGTGGACATACTCAATAACACATAACTCTTACAGTCACTTAGCACCATAAAGACCAGGGGCAAGTGCCACTACAACACTCGGTCGTCAGGAGTGATACTCAAACAACCGCCATGGGGTCCTACCACCATGGGGTACTTTCCGACGAACTCTGAACATCCCAGTAGATTAACCCCACCACACAAATAGCCCTACTGAGTTAGACACTCATCCACCAATGATGGGGACTGGTAGTGGTGTGTGGCTTGGTGATCTGGGGTCACCTCGCAGGCCTAGCGTTAGGGCCAGGCGAGCCAGCTATGGGGGCTATAGGTAGTCTGAAGTGTCTGACGGTCAGGTCTCATGAAGGTTACTGATCCTACTGGACCTCGGACATCTCCCCAGACATAGTGGATACAACATCCACCCTACAGACACGGCCTAGGCTGCATTAGGGACCTGTATGGGTGAAGGGGCGAGCACTTCCTAACGGATGAAATGCCCGCGGCACCCTCACTCAGAATAGGTCAGGAAGTCCACCTACTTCTATTTCGATGAATTAATTTACTGTACACTCTGACGTTGAAACTGAGACTATGAACTCAGTTTCATTCCCTACTATTATCCTCACTAACAATGCTCTGACTGAGCTATCAAAAGCAAAATTAAATTGATTACAAAGGGTTGGATGGCAACAGGTCCCAACATACAGCGTCTTGCTACGAAATCCGCGGATTATATTCAAAGTTCCCTTTAGACAAAGACGGCCTATCGATGACGTCATCAAGGAAACAGAGAAAACGGGGGACGTTTCCACTGGGGGACTCGGAAGGTTTTGTGGACGTTTGAGCGTAATATGAATCCTTAAGGTGTTCAGGTTAGCCGTCATCACGATCATGACAAAGCTTCCCCCTTCCCCAAGATTTATATTATGCGGTAATGTTCAGAAAACACCTAAGTAGTGACATACACATTAAATGATTAATATAAAGTATAAATCCCCATACAAGACATTGCACATATTATATCAATAAAATAGAAAAATAATTCCCTACCGGTGGTCAGAAATGGGCAAAAGAAATGGAAATCTGTTAACATACAACTAGAATGTGACACACCTTCACAAAAATTATATTGGGATACATATATCATAACATAATAGCACCAAAAATAATAACACATGGGGTTAGGTACCTCATGTCATAATAATACTGAATGGGGGTAGATACATCATATATCATAATAATAACTGGTGTTACATACATCATATCATAGAATAATAAATGGGGTTAGATACATCATCTCATAGAATAATAATGAATTGGATTAGATACCTCATATCATATAATAATAATAAATGGTGTTACATGTTACAAAATACACCCTCATCGATAGATAAAGTGCACACTCAAAATTTCCTTACAGAGCTCAAATTTCAATGTTCATAGGCCATGAAAGTTTCTTTTACTCGATTGGTCAAATGCCTACAGGACACACTGAGATTTAACATAGATTTCTCAAGCTAGGACATAGACGAACGGACCCCATCAAGTTGAAGGAATGATTTGTTTGCCCTTAATCTAAAGAGTCATGTCGCACTCGCGAGAGGCAGCACCATTCAAGGGACTCCGAACGAGCGGGAATTCCCAAGAATTCAATGCTAACGAAACGGTCCTCATGAGAACACCACCAAACCAAAAACTGTCTGTACTTATGGAATTTGCCATGTAGAAGTAATAGCACCATATTTTTATGCCCGAATACTCCCTGAAAGTCACGAACTCTACACCTATATACCAACAACACCCAGCCAACGTAGGACTTACCAACCAGAACTTGAGAATTCACCACTGGTATCTTTACTCAAACTAGTAACAGATACCCTTCAGATGATTGCATAACTGCCAATACATCTTCCAATCTCTGTCTTTTGCTGCAAATTGACCCTTCCTCTGTAAAATTTTTTCAATAAAAAAAAATCATCAATTCTTTACCTCTCCCTTTACCACAAGTTACTTATAACTGATTGTATACTTCATTATCAACCAATGAGGGTCACTTAAAAAGCCCACTGCATTTTAAGGATCCAGTCTCACCACTGGTTTTCTCGTCCTTACGGGAAATCGGGGAGCAGGAGCAACTACTGTTCTCTCCTCATCCCGTATAGCATCTCTCTCATCAGGCTCTGATTCTGAGGAAGAATCATTAGGGGGAACCTGGATGTCATTTACATGGACAAACATATGTTTGTTGATACATCTTTTCACCTTTTCTGCTGCTCGTCGAATTACTTCTGTTTCATCTGAAAGGTGGGTTAACTCATACGCTGCACCATTGCGGATGACCTCAGTTATTGTATATGGGCCCTTCCACTTAGCATTTAATTTCCTACTGGTACCTGGGATAGGAGCTTCATCTCTCACCCAAACAGTTTCCCCTAGCTGTACTGTCTGATTGACTCTATCTCGGTTTGCTACGTTCCGGAATTCTCTAGACATTCGTTCAGAAGTTTCTTTAATTATTCTGTGAGCTTCTCTCAACCCTTCAGTACCCTCGTTTTCTATGAGTGGTAATTCAATGCCCACTTGTCTCTGTGCATGCCGGGAGAAGAACGCGAAGTGTGGCTGCACTCCAGTCGTTGTGTGAACAGAAGTGTTCAACGCATATTTGGTCGGACCCAAGAATCGTGGCCAGTGACGCGGGTTATCTTTGCACATGAATGACAAAATGTTCTTAAAAGTTAGGTGCATTCTCTCCGTGATACTGTTACCTCGGGGGTGGTAAGGCAAGGTAAAATACACCTTAATGTTAGTTAATCGACAGAGCTCCCTGAACTGTGCGGCAGTAAATTCTCCTCCATTATCCGCAATCACTACTTTAGTACAACCGAAGACATTAACAAATTTCTCAAATTCACGGGTAACTTCTAGTGTTGTCTTCGTGCGCAATGGATAGAAGTTAACAAACCTTGAATAATGATCTATAATCGTTAACACATATCGGTAATCACTGATCCCTGAATGCATGTCAGTCAAATCTACCGAAACTCGTTCTAGTGGTTTGGTTACTACTGGTAATTCTTGCCAAAGTTGCGTAAGTCCCTTAGTTCCCTTGAACCTTTGACACATCTCGCATGATCCTTCATAATCAACACAATCTTTACGGTAATTAGGCCAACAAAACAAATTTGCTACTCGGGTGATGGTCTTCCACCATCCTAAATGACCTGAGGTGGCATTGTCATGTGCCAACTCTAATGCGGCTTTACGTAAATGTTGAGGGATTACTAGACAATACTTCAATGCTTTATCACGTTGTTCTTTTACTAGATACAATACTCCATTTATTACTTCAAAACTATCAACGGTGGCCTTTGGGTACTTATGTTGTGGAACTTTACCTCCTGCTAAATACTGTTTTAACTCTTACCATCTTGGTTCTTTTTGTTGTTCCTTACCAAATTCTGCCTGTGTGAAACCTTCTAGTGTGGGAAATTGAGCGGCAACATGGTCTTGCATGACTTTTCTCAAGGTTCTGACTGGTCGACTTAATGCATCAGCTACTACATTAGTTATACCGAGTTTGTATTCAATGTCATAGGCGTAATCTCTCATTTCTAAGATCCAACGGTTCATTCGCTGACATTTGGTTTTCTTTCTAAAGACGGAGGTTGGTGATCTGTCTTAATTGTAAACTGCGTACCCCAAAGAAAATGATGGAAGAACCTGCACGCTAACGCAATGCATAACGCTTCTTTATCTGTGGTGGAATAACGAGTTTCTGCTGGCTTTAACTTTCTAGAAAAATAACCCACTGGTCGTAAAGAGCCATCTTCTTGTACCTGATTAACGGAAGCGCCTACACAGAAATTGCTGGCATCACTATGCAGTTCGAACGGTTTATAAATATCTGCCTTGACAAGAACTGGGTATGAAGCTAGTGCTTGCTTTAACTTCTCAAATGCTTCTTGACACTCATTGGACCATACAAAATCAACAGTCTGTTTCGTTAACTCAGTGAGGGGGTAGGCTACTTTGGCAAACTCGAGAACATGTTTACCGTAAAATCCACACATACCCAAAAATTGGCGAACTTGTTTAACATTTAATTGGGGGTTTACACTCGGTCAAAGCTTGGATATTTTCTGGGTCAGGCTCAATGCCTCTCTCTGAAACTACATGGCCTAAGAATTTAACTTGCTTATGGCCAAATTGACACTTAGACAAATCTAGTTTAATACCCATCTCTTCACATCTCTCAAATACTCTGGTGAGTCTTTGCAACAAGGTGGGGAAGTCAGGAGCCCATACTATTACATCATCAAGATCGTTTCGTACCCAGTCTTCAACTGCTAAGGGAGCTAATACTCTGTTTACTTCTCGAGTGAAAACGGCAGGACTAGCTGAGAGCCCAAACGGAAGGCGTGTAAACCTCCATAGATTGTACCCATCGCTAAAAGTAGTTAGGTCTCGGCTACTGTCGTTAAAAATGACCTGATAATACGCATCCTTCAAATCTAATGTGGCCTAATATTTATTTCCCGCAGCTTTCTCCACTAATTCGTCATTTCGTGGCAAGGGTTGTATGTCGACCTTCAAATGCTTATTGACGGCTCGAAAATCTGAGCACATACGCTTTGAACCGTTGGGTTTTGTTACCAGAACAATGGGGGATAACCAGGCAGCAGTCGATGGTTCAATGATATTACGATCCCTCATATCTGTTATCATTTCTTTAATTATCTCCTTTGCTTTCTCTGGGTGTCTATACTGTGGTCCTCTGACAGGATTGTGGTTGGCGAGCTGAATGTTAGAGGGTATACCAGCAATTGACCCTATTTCATGTGGTCCTAAAACAAACAAGGAATCATGAGCTAGAATTACTTTCCGCAAATGTTTACGCATGTCTCTGTCTAGATGGTTCCACTGTTGGTTTCTAATTAACTCGTTCAACTTCTCTTGTCTAGTGGTTCCGCCTTTTACTTCGTCACATTCCGGTATCATACTGTTGGAAATCTCTTGGACATGTCTGACCTTCTTTACTGGACCGTTGGGAATTCCGGCACAAATTACACAGTCAAAGGATGGTACTCTCTGATCATCACCTACATTTACTTTTAATTGGTTTGAGGATCTCCTCTCCCCTTCTGTTTGAATGGCTAGGTGATGAGGTGCACAAAGGGATAATTCAGTTGAAGACTTTACTTTACACAATTTGTCATAGACCTGTTGAATATGCCCCAAGTGATTTCCTTTAACGTCAACATATGAGATTATCTCCTCCGGGATTAACTCATATTCGCCAATGACAGTGCACGCTCTCAAAAACACTGATTTATCGGTACAATTACTTACTGGCAAATATATGTGTGAATCTGGCTGTACTCTAACACATATCTCTGGTTGTTGGTTGAAACTTTTATGCGTGAATCGTACGCTCAGAATTTGACCTTTCTCTACTTTCACTTTGATGAATATGATCCGTGCATGGTGGCCTCGTACAACAGTCTTCCTATCAATATGGAGACTCTTCAACTGTGGTGGACAAGGTACATCGGGCTTTAACGACAATTTATTGACGCATTTGATTCCTTTCATGTGCTCTCTCGTCAACACTCTCCCATATTCATGTGAATGGCCTGCCCAAATGAATTGTTTCCTTTTACGTTCCCATGTTACTCTAAATCTGCCAAGGAGATGTGCTCCGAATAGTAATTCTGCATCAAAGTATTTATCATCCACCACAATGGCATGGTGTCTGACTTTCAACTGTGGTGTTACTTGTGCTGTTATGACTACTTTACCTTTAATTTTTAACTCATCTCCCGTAACACCCTGGTGCCTATATTTACAAGGTTGGATGGGTTGCAAATTCAAAGTTTTTACTAAACTCTCTTTAATGACGGTGGCTTCACTGCCTGTATCTATTAAAGCAAGACAGACACGTTCATTTACAGTAAACTATATGCAAGGAGACACATTGGAAGGAATCTGCTTAGGTCAATACTTTGGATAATGCCGACAACTTGAGCGTCCGGGGCAGCGTTGACTGTTTCTCCGACACCCTACTTCTAAGCAATCCCAACATGAACGTGGGGGTGGATTTAAGGGGCAAGAAGAGGTATCATGACTCTGTGTTCGGCAATATGGACAGTAAGGTCCCTGTCGCCTTCCAATTAACCTTTTACGAGGACTTTCAAATGGGGCTGCAGCGTGTCGATCTCGCTGACTGCTGGTACCACCAGCTCCTCCTGTTACGTTACGTTCTGCCCTACTGGCTCTTTCATTTTTTACTGGAAGTTCTTGGTTCGCGTGCTTTTGAACTTGCCCGATACAGGGATACCCAGTTCTGTTACCTTTCAGATAGTTGTGTCGGAGTCTCTCCAATCGTGCGGCCATCGTGTCTACTGGACAACAAGGGGAATAGTAAAGCTTCAATTCCTCTTTCAACTGTTTTGGCAAAGGGTCGTACAATTTATCTTTCAACGTTTGTTCTTTACCTTCCATGGGCCCATACTGGCGGAAAATGGTTGTGAGAGTTAGTTTAAGTTGGCTCAAGAAACGACGGGGATCATCTTCCAAATTGTACTCTAATCGCGCAAATTCCTCCCAGGCATCTTCCAGAGGGATTTGTTTCACAAACAATTTCCGCAAGGTTACTTTAAGTTTTTCCCAATCTTCCTCATCAGTATCAAGTTCTACTTGGACCATGGCTTCAACTTGCTGGTCCATGCGGTCGGTAGCTACATACCATCCATCCCTTGAGTTAACTGCGTTATACTCTACTCTAACAAAATTTAGTTAGGATGTTGTCTGCGTTAAGACCAACGAGGTTGTCAATGGACAGCCTCGGAATGTAGTGGTGGTAATAGGGGCCAGGAGATCGGCTGGGCATATCGTTAGGAGGGGACAAAAATGGAACCACGGCAGGGAGAGTAGGTATAGCCCTCCGTTCATCAAGCAACGCTTGTTGTCTCCTTACTGTATCCATAGACTCAGCGAGTTTTGCCAGAAGAGCTTGGACTTCTGTTGCTAAATCAACAGGGGTTTTGGCCGTCATGGTCCCGTGATTCGCGTTAGCATCTGCCATCGTGTTACAACAAATCAATACTAACCCACTGTAAATACAATAACATGCACAGGGCTCACTCAAGACCCAAGGACTGGTACTGATTTTCGGCAATACGACTTAACATTCCATGCATCAACTATTCAAAATACTGTTCAGCTTATTAATCTCCCAAAAGATATTATTGCATGAAAAATACACTGAGACAATTTGCTATTCACCCAAACTCTGTATGGTGCAACACTGTGTGAACACTTCACGAATTTCTGTACTCACAATTCCGGGTCCATACACGTGTATAACACTTTCCATATAACGTATCACCATAAGGTCCTCACATATATAATACCGTATTCTGAAAGTATACTGGCATTAGAGTTCACATATTATACAACGTTTCACCAAATAATGAACCGTTAGCACCTGATTAAAATACCCTTTAAAATTAGATCATATACATAGGAATATTAATACAAGGAACTGTAAAACACCCTGAGATATTAAGTAAATGGAATATATATCATACCTAACACATAAACTAAAGAACAGTACAAGTACAAAATTAGCATCCACTTAACCTTTGCATATAATGCAATGCTTCTGTTAGCAACTCAGAACTAAAACACTGGACACTCTCACTATGAAAACATTTCACAAACTAGTGCCACGGCCCGAACATGTACTCACTGTCTGTAAGTAATACTGAATTAACAACGGAAAAAAAATTTTTGGCAGATTGTTACACATCAAAATTCTTCAAATGTTAATGGACCTTATTCACACTCTACACTCAAGTTATTGTTGCAGGTATCATTTACTTTAAACAAGACTTTTTCTAATCCTAACTCCAAGGTATTCCTTTGAACTTATTTCACTTTCTCTGCAAACCACCACAAAAATCTGTACCTTGGAAAAATATGGCACAAAATTATTAGCAATCTGAAATACTCATTAGTTACAGTGGAATGGTTATTACATACCCGTACAGAGAAATGGTTATCTCAGTTAGAAAAAACTACAGTATCACAGTCATTCCTCCCAACTCGATACTATGTTCATTACATCACCATGGCTGCCACCATTTTATGAGGGCCTGAGCTGCCACCATTTTATAAGGGCCTGTGTGTCAGTAACAATTCCTTTTACTCTCATACTTATTACCATTGGTAGCGTGACGGGAGGAGGCTCGTGGGTATATGTAATGATAGTATCAAGTAATAGGGAAGAAATAACGGTAGATACTGTAGGTGAATAATAGACACAATATACAAATACAAAATTTATTTAAACATTAATATGGATGTAGGAGAGAATATATATGTACCAACAGACGAAATCTGGTACTATGCCCTCAGGCTCAACATACTCACACCCCTACTGGGTGGACATACTCAATAACACAGAACTCTTATAATCACTTAGCACCCTAAAGAACAGGGGCAACTGCCACTACAACACTCGGTCGTCAGCAGTGATACTCAAACAACAGCCATGGGGTCCTGCCACCATGGGGTACTTTTCAACGAACTCTGAAGATCCCAGTGGATTAACACCCCGCTACACAAATAGCCCTACTGAGTTAGACACTCATCCACCAAAGATGGGGACTGGTAGTGGTGAGTGGCTTGGTGATCCTGGTCACCTGGCAGGCCGAGCGTTAGGGCCAGGCGAGCCAGCTATGGGGGCCATAGGTAGTCTGAAGTGTCTGACGGCCGGGTCTCACGAAGGTAACTGATCCTACTGGACCTCGGACATCTCCCCAGACATAGTGGATACAACATCCACTCTACAGACACGGCCTAGGCTGCGTTAGGGACCTGTATGGCACTTACTAACGGTGACAAAGACATCACATTTCAGGGAACGTTAAAGACGTAAATATGACTTCACTTAGAGCATATCAACTAGGTTACTGTAACACTTGCACAATCAACTATTAATTGGGTCAAATCACTTAAAAAAGGGCGAATTACAACACAGAGTGGAACGGCCTACCTGTATGGGTGAAGAGGCGAGCACTTCCTAACGGTTGAAATGCCCGCGGCACCCTCACTCAGAATAGGTCAGGGAGTCCACCTACTTCTATTTCGATGAATTAATTTACTGTACACTCTGACGTTGAAACTGAGACTATGAACTCAGTTTCATTCCCTACTATTATCCTCACTAACAATGCTCTGGCTGAGCTATCAAAAGCAAAATTAAATTGATTACAAAGGGTTGGAAGGCAACAGGTCCCAACATACAGCGTCTTGCTACGAAATCCGTGGATCATATTCAAAGGAAACAGAGAAAACGGGTGACGTTTCCACTGGGGGACTCGGAAGGTTTTGTGGACGTTTTTAGCGTAATATGAATCCTTAATGTTTTCAGGTTAGCCATTATCACGATCATGACATAGGAAGTTGAATACCAAGTGAAAAGGTCCGTACACTATAAACGAAATTATACAAGATGGTGCCGCGTATGAGTTGACTAACCCCTTGGATGAAAGTGAGGTGATAAAGAGAGCGGCTGAGAAAGTAAAGAGGAATGTAAGTAGAGACATGTTTGTTCAGCTGAATGAGCCCCTACTTCCACCTTATGATTCTTCCTCGGGCTCAGGTTCAGACGAAACAGATGAGGAAAGTGATGACGGAAATGTGGAAGGTCAACCTGCAAGTAGATTCCCTGTGAGGCAGAGGAGACCAGTAGTTAGAATGGATTTGCAGGACAGATAGTTCCAGGATGTTGCTTCAATTGAATATTTTTGGCTTTCCAGTTTGATACAGTTGATTGGTTTAATAATAAATTATTTGGTGAGGGAGACAGCTGCTCAGGTGGTTTGTCGGATTATTTTTTTTTTTGGGGTGTTGACTTCGTCAGTTGTAATGAAGTCATCCCGACATTTTAAATACCAGTTCTTACGAACTGAAGTCAGAAAATCCAATTGTTGCCTTATGTTGTCGAAGGGAGAAATCTCAGTTTTATGTGTTATCAGAACGTTTGCGGGTGTTGACTTCGTCAGTTGTAATGAAATTACCCCGACAGTTTAAATACCAGTTCTTACGAACTGAAGTACGGAAATCCAGTTGCTGCTTATGGTGTCGAAGGGAGAAATCTCAGTTTTGTGTGTGTGTGTCGGAAGTTTTTTTGGGGTTGTTGGCTCACTCCGGGTGATGGAGTCACCCCGACCTTAAAATGCCAGTTCTTCTGAACCATGAGATAGAAAATCCAGGTTTTGTGTTATGAGCCCCATTGTGTACTCATAGAACCACGGCTTTGTGTTGAAGAGGTGAATTATTATTAAAACGGAGTAGTAGTTTGAGGAAGTGTCTGATGTAACTAATTCCCCATTCACAGTCAAGAATTTTAATTCCTTAGTATATGTAATTTCATGCAGAGAACTTTTGTTGTAGATGTAATGTCAAAGGGTCACTGTTTATGTGTTGGTGCCAAAAGTATGTTGAGGTAACACTCTGATGAACTGTTAGGGACATGTTCCCTATACTATATTGTACTGAAATAACGGAATTGATAAGTTCTTACATGTATAGGTAACGGAGACTCAAGTATGAAAAGTTTAAGTCTCCTGATAATTTTCTTTTTAATGATCTATTGTGTGCCGAAGTAGCAGGATTGTAAACTGTTGTCCGATGTATATGGCAGCGGAGACGCTCGTGGCACACGTTTAAGTCTCCTTATGTTTTGTTGTATGTATTAAGGTAATGTAATCACGAACTGTTAGGATGTTGTCAAATGTATGTACACTACAGCGTTAGTGCTTTTGCATATTATTCTGCATAATATGAATCTTTGTGAGGGGAAGGCTATGTACGGCGCACATCATTGTCATTCCTAAAAAAAACCTTTAATTCATATTACGCTACATAACATTCAAATCCACCGCTCTTGTAGAATCTCAGAGAACGGGAAACATTGACAAAGGATAACTCACCTACTCAATGTTACTAAATCCTTTGATGAATTGTACCCAGCTACGGGCATATAATATTAATTGTATGTATTCATAGCATTAAGGAGAACTCAAGGTATCTATAAGATGGTTGGGAAAGTCCAGTTGAGCCGGACTAGTGTACTGTAGGACTAAGTGTGGAGCGTGGTTTGAAGGTCAAACTATTTACTTCTGTGAAAGTTTAGTGAACATAGCTTCTGCAGATATCAGATGAAAATACATGAGAACAATGATCTGGGAAAAAGGATTAAGGTATCAGAACTATGTGAGGTGTTGGAAGTGATCTAGAAACTATGCTTCAAAGAGAATATCTTGTATACCCACGCCATGAAAATATGACGCTAGGCTTTGTTTGGGTTGACGCCTAGACCGCCTCAGGTATACCGCATTGATAATATAGCCCACTTAATTTCCCCAAGCCCAAACCGTGTTCTAGTATGTAAGTTAGGATTAAAATATGGATTTATAAGACACTACGTCACCATAAATGGGAAAATGGAGATGTGAGAACCATAAGAAATCAAAGTAAAATTAAAAAATTGGAAACTGTAGGCCTACACGGTGAGGAGCGGTGGGGCACTGCCCTCAGTATCCTTCGTTCTCCCATCAACTCAGGTCAGTGTCCTCCATCGGGCTATATCCCTCCCTAAATAAGGCTTATGAAACAGTTATTACAGTTTAAAACTTTGCTTGATGCATAAATTGAAATAGGGATGGTGATAACGGCCCAGCAGGCATTATTTCTCAGTATCCTTCGTTCTCCCATCACCTCAGGTCCCACGCGGTCGGAGTGCCTCGCTGGGCGGCGGCCATTATCCCTGTGAGCGTCCCACCATGTAAGGTGACGACTACCACCTACTGTATGCTATTCCACTGTGAACCTGTGGATTCCCAGTATACCACCCCAAAGGAGTACGAATAAATAAGGAAATGCTTGAGAAACTCCGCGGTCGTCACTTGGAGCGACCTATAATACCAGGCGTACAAACAGTACTGGTATGCCTCTAGGTGAAACCCTAGTCTCTACCCACCGAGGGTGGTGTGCGAACGAGGTGCCTGATATATGTACCTAGAAATTACAAGGAGTCCCATACTTGCAGGTGTGGAGTATAACAGGTTTGGTGAGCTGGTGCTACAGGGAGGTGAGATGGTGTTACTATGTATGATGACCTAAGGTGCTATATTCCATAGAGGTGGAGCAGTCCAACGTGTTGAGTGATGTTGTAAGAAGGGTAACCAAAGTTATCATTGTTCTTCTGAGGAAGGCTAACTCACTTGTATTTTTTGTTACAGTAAGTTTTATAAGGAATAAATTAGTTAAGACATGTTATGGTTTCACCCTTCTTTCCCCTTATCGGTTTGGTCAATGAAAACCTAACCCAATGCCTAGTCCACTCTGCCCGCTACCTAACGAGCTACATACTGCCCAGAGGGGGTCTGGTGACAGCAACCTTTAAAATTAAGACTATAGTTAAGTTATCCCCTTAGACTTGGTGACCCCCAGAATCTGGCAGTATACCCCACCTCTAGTCTTCCTTCACCCCTCCTTTCTCTACCAAAAAAAAAAAAAAGTGGTATGACTGTGTTCGGTTTGGCAGTGATGGTGCATCTTCGATGATTGGTGAACATAACTCAGTGTGGCCGAGAGTGAGAGAACAGTCACC
>CAUDMG010003491.1:0-86039 GCA_958450375.1 Homarus gammarus
ATACCAGCAGAAACTCCACCCTCCGGGCGGCTCTTTCGCTACGCCACGGTAGGACGCCACCCTCCGGGAGGCTCCACATTGTCTCACTGTAGTGCATTAAGGTAGACCACATTTTTGGTTTTGCCATTAGGAGTAAGGTTTAGGCCAACCATCTTTAGGGACTGTCCCTGACTTTTGTAGATGGTCATGGCAAAGCTCACTTTAACCGGGAACTGAAGTCGCTTGAACTCAAATGGCAGGTCAGTGGTGATGAGAGGTATCCTTGGTATAAACACGTCCTCTCCTTTAGCTTTTCCTGTCAGTATTGTAGCTTCCAGTACATGTGGCATCATGTTCTTCACCACCAGTCTTGTGCCATTGCAGAGCCTTGGTAGTTCAAGATTTCTTAAGAGCATTATAGGAGTTCCAATCTTGAGAGTGAGGTGGTGAGGAGGCATTCCAGCGGGCTCCAAAGAATTAAGGAATTCTGCAGGGTACTGGACTGCTTGGTCCTGGTCGATTACTGTATCAACAGACTTGAATGAGTCTCACTGCCTGGAAGCTGTCTGAGTAGAGTCATGTTGATTTCAGCCACTGTTTCATTTTTTGGTGCCAGAATTGTGCGTTCACGCAGCCGCTTGTGATCCTTGTAGTGGTGGATAATGTTTGGGTAGACCATGTTAGTGAGCTCAGTTGAGGACTTTACAACATTTCCACATCCTTGAGGAATGATTTTTTGTCCTTCTGAATCAACAGGGAAAGTTCCATTCCCAATCTGTAGTAGAAGGTTTGCAAACCGTCCAGCATCCTGATCTCCTTGTAGATGTACTCTCATGTTTGTGGATAGGGTGAGTGTCTGAACACTTCTCCAAAGGCATGGTGCCTTGAGGCACGCATTCAGTTCATCAGCTGGAGTGCTTCGAGGAATGACAGGTAGGGTCTGGCGAAAGTCTCCAGCAATGACCATTGTAATGCCACCCATTAGCTGGTCATTTTCACGTATGTCTTGCAAGGTCCTGTCCAATGCTTCAAACGCTAACTTGTAAGACATAGTGCATTAGGGTGTGTCAATTTAGGGGGTGAACTGGCTAAATTGAAAATCGAGTAATTTGGTAGCAATTTATTGTAGTCTTTAAGCATGCAAAACAATATTCTGGCATAAATTTTTTTTTATAATAAGTCCTACCTACATCAAATGGATTTTTAAATGTACATATTTGTGAATTTATAACATAACCAGCGTTTGCACACATGTTACTGTTTCACGTTTCAAATTATTATATTTTATTATCCGTAGTCTATTTGAAAGTAACCAATGCCTTCATACTCTCTTTGCTTTGGTTTCTTGTCATCAGTAGTCTGCTTGCTATTTGTGCTTTGATGTAACCTTCTCGCCTCTCGTGGCTGTAAACATGGCCCGCTGCTTCTGTGACCATTTTTACACATCTCTCCACACTTTGAGTGTGGGAAGGCCACTTCGGCACCTGCATTGGAGTCTCTTTAAGGTTTCTCAATTCTTGGCTAGTTAGACTTGTTGTCAATGGTGGCTCTAAGACTTCCAAACCAATTCTGACAATTTGGTGGCATTGACGTTTATTGGGGGAACTTTTCTTGAATGAAACGAACAGTCTCCCAACTGGTCGTCATCTATTAGCGTTCCTCTAATCTTTAGAATGACTTCTACAGCCTCGGTTCGGAGATTGGTACATTGACTGCAAAGCATTGCTTGCAAAACTGCTTCTGATCGAGCATACCAAGCGGACCTTCTTGCCACAGGTAACACGATGTCCCTCACTACCTTCCTCTGTGTTCTTACTAGCTGCAACTGAAACAAAAGGTGATTGGGCCCATCCACCCACATAGGATTAAGTTTCACACTAAACCACTGGGGAAGATAAACTCCAATAATAAATTCAACAATTAACCTCAAATTCTTCAGCACTTTGCCCTTCAATTCGTGTTTGGAAATCCAAATCCTGCAGAAACGAAGAGCTGTAGTTAACCAACGGCTGTGACTGACAGGTCCAATCTCCAAGAGAGCCAATGACTGAGGCACTTCTCCTGATCTTATTGCTTGGGCAATACGATAAGCATAGGATTGATCTGTGCTGAGATCTTTGATGACTCCTTCAGACAACGTCGGAAGGGGAGGGCCAACTTCGACCTTTGGAAAGGTTGTATTTATTTCTAGTTGTGTTGCTTCATCCAGCATGATGCCAAGGGGACCTGACCACTTGTTGTTGCTCTTTGTAGGACCATCAAGTTCCTGGATGAGATGACGAAGAGGTAGCTCGCCTGTATGTAAATCACATACAATCCAAACAAGTCTTCTTCCTAGTTTTTTCTCTAAATGCGTCATTACACCCCCCTGCCATCCGGTGTTCACTGCAGTTGAATCTCCACCAACAGCCTGCAGTGAACTGCCAAGTCCTCTCTCCTGAACCCAACATAAAATATGATCAGCAATGACCTCTGCATGTTTCTTCCCTTCTACTTCAGTTTCGGGAGCAAAGTGAAACAAAAACCGACCACCAGGCTCAGAACAGACAGAGTAGTGTTCTTCTTTGATGAGACCTGGAAACTTTCTGTTCACTCCCTCTACTTCTAGCAAAACTTTTGTGTCATCTATTCTTCCATCAAACAAAAGACAGGAGAGCCCTCCCTCGCTTAAATCTTTTTCATGCTGATCAGATATTTCCTTCATTATTTTTTCTTGTGCTCTTCTAATTTTATTATGATCTATCACCAAAGATACATCCTCTCGGCTGATGAGGCCTGCATCTATCCAAGCGGCAGTTGCAATTCCTGCAGCCTCACGAAGTCCAGCATGGTGGCGAATACTAGCTAAAGCAATGTTTGAAATATTTCTTGTGTTGTATTTCATTTTCTTTGGTAAAGGTTCAGATGGCTCTTTGGAACTATCATCTGATGTTGCTTCCTGTTCATCAGAAGAACTATCAAAGAAGTGATAAACATCTTGACACAGCTCTTCCTCTCTTTGGATGGCTTCTTCACTCTTCATTTTCTTCTTTTGTTCCCTCTCTCGGATTTGTTCTCTCTTCTTGGCATTAGCAATCTGCTTCTTTGTTTCTGAATAATCTATTGAACCCATTTGCATACTTCCTTGGCCTTCTGCCTTTGTCCTCTGTGCCTTTATAAATTCAAGCTCTAAAACAGGGATCTTCTTTTCACGAGGACAACCACAATCAATGTGGGAATTATTTTCTCTCTTACCTGAGTGAGAACAGTTGGATTCAGAACATAATTGTATGGAGCACTTGCAGGTCAAAATGTCAAACAGAGTATCAAGTGTGTGCAGAAATTCATTTTTCCTGGCCAAGTTTCCTTTACCAAGTGATGTTTCAACTGCTTTGTGCCATAATTTCGTTAGTTTTAGCTCAATAGTTCGACACTGATTAATCACAGGTGGTTTGAATAGTGCATTAGCTTTTGTCCATTGATGCAGAAGAGGGACTATCATGTCATTTATGAGTTCTTTATCTGTATAGTTCCTTCTGTCCTTTGCATTTTTTCTCGAAGGAGTAACCCTAATCTTAGCATGTCTCTCACTGTTGGAAGTTCTGATACAGGAAGCTCCTTCCCTTTACCAACTAGCAGGCTCAAGTGGGTTGACAACTGACTTCTTGTCTTCAATTTTGACATCTTCACACTATCTGACAAATAGAAAAATATTTCAATGTTTCATAATTCAATTGTTGTTTCAAAAAATATCAATTTGTTTATCAAAAATGCTGTAACAGAAATAACATAATAATTTCTTAGAACATAATGTTTTATACAATGATATAAGTAACTGCGACAATCAATATGCCCTACTTACAATAATTAAAATGTAGAATTCGTCTGGTAGAGTAGGTGCAAGTGCAATGAGAGCAAACCACCGTCTATGATATCTAGAAGGAGAGTGAGCCGGGCGCCTTATCCTCACGCTTGGTACAAGTCAAAACAACAATTAAACTGTCCCACACGGAGAGCCTGTTCATGTTCATGTTCTGACATGCATATTGTACACAAGCTATAGAACCATAAAATACTCCATAATCCATATGCTTACATGAGATTAGTTAATATCAAGTGAATAATTCTAATCAAGTCTCATTAATTTGTTGAAATACTGATATTTGAAACTTTAAGGTATAATTGATGTAGGTGAGGGTTATTTCAATTCATTTTTGTTTGCTAATCTCAAGTTTAGACATAAAGAGGCACAATATTTTGACTACCAAATTTGATTTTTAACATGTTGACAAAATTGACACACCCTAATAGTGCATTCATCCCAGATTATGAGGCTGCATTTTTCTAAGAGTTTTGCCTTTGCCGATCCTTTTTTGATGTCGCACACTGGATTCTCATTGTGAGCGAGGATGAGAGGCATTTTAAAAGTTGGGTGTGCAGTACGTCCTCCTTCTACTAGTGTTGCGGCAATGCGTGAGGATGGCACAGCAAGAGCAATTTTCCCCTGATGACGTAGTTTGGCCAACAGAAGGTTCATCAGGAATGTTTTCCCTGTCCCGCCAGGTGCATCAAGAAAGATCATACCTCTCTGCTCCGCTTGTATCGCTTGCCAGATCTGTTCATAAGCATTTGCTTGATCAGGCACCAGGTGAGGCTCATTCTCTTCAACAAAATTCACCAGAACTTCAACTGAGTAGTCTGTCTCTCTGAGCAACTCCCTGTTTCTTCTCTGTTTGGGGAAGGCAATCCAAAATCAGTCAAGTTTTTTTCCGCATAGCTCCATCACTTTGTCTTCCAGCATGATCAGAGCCCTGTTGAACATGTCATCCATGAACTCAATCTCTTGACCAGGATGTTCTCTTCTTGCTTGATGAAGTAGATCCTCTGAAAGACTTTCTTGGTTGTTTTTCCAGAGCTGGCTTGGGTTGGAAAGTCCACATGTAGCAATCATGATGGCCAACAGGTTCCTCATTCTCATTGGCGATTGAGTAGCTGCTGCCTCTTCTAGTGTGTCATTCCAGTGACCATCATCTTCCAGTAGGCCAAGGAGATTGCACGCTTCCTGATAGGTTCTGCAGACTTGTCCATTCACTGTCTTGAGTGCTGCATATGATGTTGGGCCACGGATGTGGTGGAAAATTAGTCTCAAACAATAGCACTCAAAGTTGTTGGGGTGAACCGTGTAGACACGTCCCAAAGCATTGCCTGACTTTAGCCCTGGATATCCTTCCACATCGGATCCTTGAGCTCTTCTCTGGAACTTTTTCATTGAAGCCTGCCATATGTAGAACTTGGGTACGTCAACATACAGGAGGATTTGAGCAAACTCATCTTCCTGTGAAAGCTTGAAGAATGCAGTGAGGGTCGTATCAGCAGGATTTGCCATTTGATTTTGGAGGGACTCTTCTGTGAAGTAAACTCTTTGTCCATTTTCCAGGTGAACAGCCAGATGAACTACTGTTGGACATCGTTCGTGTATGGGAAAACTAAAAATTCTCCATAGGGCTTCATTGCTGCATATATAACGGCCCTGCAGAAACTGTGTCACCTCATCATGATTTCCATCCTTTTCCAATGCAAAGATCGCTTGGTCAGAGCCTTTGTTGACGTATTTGCAGACATACTTGATGGACTTGACTGAATTGCAGAACTCCACATTGATGTGCGCATTGAATGCTTTACTCAAAAGAGGATTGTAGGGGACCACCCATTTGTTGTCTACTGTTATTTCACTGTCTGTTCCAGGTCGCAACACTGCTGTAAAACCTCCAGCGCCTGGCGCTCTTCTCCTGTACTGAGGACAGCCATCTTCTCCACTCTGAGTATCCTTTATCAGGTTTTTTGGGAAGATTTTGGTGCAACGTCCATCTTTCATGCATGGAGAGCCTCTGTTGAATGGTCCACATGGCCCATGAATCATTTGCTTCTTGATGATCTCATAGAGAACTGGATCTTCTTCTGGATCAGGAAACTCTGCTCGTGTGCAGTTGTCAATCATGTTCGGTCGAAGTTTCTCTTTCAGCCAGATCAAGACATGGGCATGTGGTAGACCTCGTTTCTGCCACTCAGTGGAGTACTTGTAGCACCGTGTAGGGCCAAAGATTGATGCTTTTGTAAGCAAGTCCATGAGTTTGATCACTTTCTGACGAAATACTCTCGCTGTAATGTCATGCCGATCTTGTCCTTTCTGGCCTTCCATTAGAGCTTCTGTTATGTCAGTCCATACAGGGTTGCATGTAAAAGTAATGAAGAGATCTGGTCGTCCATAGTTTCTGACGTAGGTCATGGCATCCTGAGTCTTTTCATGCATGCATCGCGGACCTCCAGTGAAGGAAGAGGGGAGAATCACCAGCTGTCCAACATTGCCCACATGTCCATCCCTTGCTACTGCATCTCTCAGATGAATGTAGTCATCAACCCTGAGCTTCTTTTGGTTGAGTCGTATGAAGGTGAGTCTTTCTGTTTCAGTTTTGGCATACATGTCCACTACAAACTGGTGGAAGAGGTTCCTTGATCTTAGTATCTGGTTGAAACTGTCTTCTCTCATCATGAATCTGTATGAATAAAAGTCATTGCATGAGACTTTCTTACCTACTTTTGCCGCACCAGTCGCTGGATCTGTGTGAGGAATGTTGAAGTGATATCCGTCTTCACCTTTCCAGAAGATGAGAGGATACTGCAGTGCATCATAGGATCGATGTGTCTCTGATATTCTTGTGAGCGACTCGTCTCCCATTTTGAGTATGATGTCTCGTTTCTCAAACTCTTGACCGACAATCAGGATGGCTACTTCATCAACTACAGGAGCATTGAGTCTTCTTTCATGTTCTCCCTTAGGGGTCGTGTCTGCTTTGATCCTGACTTTATACTCTTCAGAAGACATGTTTTCCAGGGCATTTTTAAATGACTGTACATACGTGTTGCGCTCATGCAGCATTTCTTGGATAGAGAGGACAATGTCATGTCTGACACCTTGAATGTTGCCACACCTGATAGTAGTCTGGTTTTCATGATCTCCCATGAAGTAGATTTGGAGGAACTTTGCCTGCTCATCTTCCAGTGGTAAGAGGGATCCTGCTTTGTGATAGACTTGACCCTGGACTTTGAATGTGGGCATGTATCTGTGCTCACGAACTACGCTCTTTTTTTTATTTATATAGAGACGCTCTTTCAGTTATTTATATAGATGGCCATGGCAAGGAATAGATTTACTAAGGTAGGACGTAATCACATTGATTTTAGCGCTGTGAAATATCGTAAGTTCGGCATAACTCGTTAGAATGGACTACCTACCTACCTACCTACCTTGTTAGAATGGACAGCCTAGAAAAGTTAGAGATCAAAGAAAAGTGAGCTGTAAAGAGAGAGAGCATAAGGATAAAATTAGCTATAATACGTGGGATGGGATACGACTTTTCATCCTCTGCGTGGTGTAAGGGATGGAGGTTAGATGCAGAGAAAAGTAAGCCATAATGAAGGAGAACCTAAGGATCAAAATAGCTGTAAATCACAGGAGGTAATACGACTTTCCTACGTGTGTGAGTCAGGGCTGACCGTTAGTCTCTTTCTCTTTCTCTCGTTCTCTCAGGCGTGTCGGGTCGGGTCGGGTTGGTTGGAGTTTTTTTTAAGATCCCCACATGACACTTGCTATCCATGCCAAGCTTGGTCCAGATCCGTAAAGTAGTTTCCAAGATTCTCGTGTGGACACACAGACAAACAGACTTTGTTATATATATATATATATATATATATATATATATATATATATATATATATATATATATATATATATATATGCTGATAACCACCAGGAAAGAAGAAAACACGAAGTTCCCAAGCGCTTGGGAACTTCGTGTTTTCTTCTTTCCTGGTGGTTATCAGCATATACCTAGATCACGCGCACCTACAGTGATTTACTTGCATATATATATATATATATATATATATATATATATATATATATATATATATATATATATATATATATATATATATATATACTAGCCGAATTACCCGCGCCTTGCGCGGAACATTTCTGTCGACCATCCATGGGGATCCTTCATTTAGGGGACCACATGGGCCATGGATCATGTGTTTCATGACCAGATCATGGAGTTCTTTATCTTGCTCTTTTTTAGGGATTTCTGCAGAAATTGCCAAATCATATTCTTCGGCTTTGATTTTGTGCTCTGGAGCTATCCAGAAAAGAAAGTGTGCATGGGGTAAACCTCTCTTCTGGTACTCAATGGTGTACAGCCATGCTTGCAAAGTACCAAATATTCCTTTCTTCATATGTTCCATAAACTTTTTCACTTTAATCTGAAGACTCTCGCAACAATATCTGGTCGATCATGACTCTCTTGTCCGGGAGCCAAATTGTCAACAATTTCGGGCCAACGTGGATTACATGTCATAGTGATAAAGTAATCTGCTGTTCCGTAGTGTCTCACAAGGGCCACCTTTCTTCATGAAGGTATCGAGGACCACCAGTATAGGTCGCTGGAAGCACAATGCGACGACCAACTTGATTTGGATCTCCATCAGCAGCAAGCAGACTATCACGTAAATCTGAGTAATTCTCAGCACGGAGACTTTGCTGTTCTCTTCTCAAAAACTTCAATCTTTCAGTTTCTATTTTGCAGTATGCATCCACCAAGAATTGCTGGAAGAGTCGCCTTCCAAGCAAGAGGTAGTTCCCTTCTCTGCACATAATATGGAAAGAGCAAAACTGCAACTGTGTGACTTTCCGACCATTTCTCCCTTGCAAATATGTGTGGTAGCCGTCTGTTCCATATGGAAAAAACAATGGATACATCAAAGGATCATAGGATCGATGTAGCTCTGAAATTCTCCTCAATCCACCTTGTTTCAACTGAAGAACAATATCTCTATTTTCTGTAGGCTCATTTGACATTAAAATTGCAACTTCAGCCCCTGTTGGTGCATTAAAACGCCGAGCATGTTCTCCCTGGGCACGCTTATTTTCCCAAATTACAAACCTAACCTAACCAAAGTGTCCAAATAGTAAACTTGAATGCATCTTGCTCTTCTATCTTCAGGAGGCATCAGTGACCCAAGTTGATGGTAAATTTGACCTTGGATTCTTACAGATGGATTCCAACCTTGGACAGATGCATCTTTGTGACCAAAGCTGGTCATGGCAAACAGAGAGTTGTACTCCCTGAGTCTTGACAAAAAGTGTTTGCTGAACTGACTTTCCCTAGTGAACAGTTCTTCAAATAACTGAGGCAGAGGTGGAAATTGATCCAGTGTAACCTTTCCATTTCCACAGCACATTCCTAGTGATTCTCCAGTAAATTTCTTAGCGCCACACTGACAAAGTTTGGTCATTTCTCCAATTGCAGCCTTGTTACATGGGTCATTTTTGTCATACAGTAATGCAGAACGTTTAGCATTTTGAATCTCACGTTGTCTTAAATTTTGATACCTGTTTCTATCAGCAATCAAACGCTGTTGTCTCTCTTCTTCAGACTCATTTCTTCTTGCAACTATATGGCGAAATGTATCAGCAATCAAACGCTGTTGTCTCTCTTCTTCAGATTCATTTCTTCTTGCAACCATATGGCGAAATGTATCAGCAATCAAACGCTGTTGTCTCTCTTCTTCAGACTCATGTCTTCTTGCAACCATATGGCGAAATGTATCAGCAATCAAACGCTGTTGTCTCTCTTCTTCAGACTCATGTCTTCTTGCAACCATATGGCGAAATGTATCAGCAATCAAACGCTGTTGTCTCTCTTCTTCAGACTCATTTCTTCTTGCAACAATATGGCGAAATGTATCAGCAATCAAACGCTGTTGTCTCTCTTCTTCAGACTCATTTCTTCTTGCAACAATATGGCGATATCTATCTTGCTCCTGTCTCTCTTGATGCTCACCCAAGGTTTCATTTTGCCGAGAGACTGTTTGCCTCTGTCTTTGCCTAGAAAGTCGTTCTTCCCTTGCATCACAGCTTTCAGATTGACGACTAAGCCTCATCCTTTGTGCATGTGGCGTATTTGCATAACTGGACTTTCTTTTCCGTGGCATAATGGATGTCTGAAAAAAAATAAATAAATGAAAATGTTAAAAAAGTTGAGGCATTAACTAATAATTTTTCTTGCCATAATTCTAGTGATGTTTTGTCATAGATAAAATGTCTAAATTTGCCAAATTTTTCTATAAAAGAGAGGTAATTTTTGTTGTTGTTTTACGTTTAATTAATAGAAAAAGCCCGTGATAATAGAGGTTCCAATACTCAAGTTATGGGCTTCCAAAATTTTCAATATAGGGGGGTTTAGTCCCCATTAGGGTGTCTTAATATTATTGAAATTTGCTGATATTTTGTGAATAGGCATCATTTCTGGTCATTTACCTATGGTTTAAATTTCATTTAAATCGAAGGGAAAAATTTTTTCAGTGGGGGGTTTATGCCCCCCGGGGACCCCCTTTGATCAAAATGAAATATACTTATCCAGGTATCCTGGGTAATGTAGTTTCAGAATATATATGGTTATGGGGGTCTATCTCCAAAACCCTAGGAGCAGTTCGTGAACAAACAGACAGACAGAGGCTACAACTTTATATATATATATATATATATATATATATATATATATATATATATATATATATATATATATATATATATATATATATATATATATATGCAAGTAAATCACTGTAGGTGCGCTTGATCCAGGTATATGCTGATAACCACAAGGAAAAAGAAAGCACGAAGTTCCCAAGCGCTTTCGTGTAATTCACATCTTCAGGGGTGAGTACAGACTAAGGAGAAGTACAAAACAAGGTGTATATATACAGAGGAGTTTGAGACCAGGTCCACAATGGTCAGGTATTAGGTAATGACCCTACTAATCTTTAGAAAGCACTGCAATGGTTGGTAGTCAGGTCAGAGGGTAAGGTGACCCAACCTTCTCACCTGGTTACAAATCTTCTTAATTGCAAAATTGTCCAGTTTGTACATGCTGTTACTCAAATTCATGTTGACTGCTTCGGTATGTTCAATGAGACTAGATTCTATAATGTTCCTACTGTCAATTGAATTACAGGGTAATATTGAGGAGGCATTATCCCAGTCAATGCAATGCTTATTATCCCTCATATGAACAAACAGAGCATTGGATTCCTGGCCTGTCCTAACACTATATTTATGTTGTTTAAGTCTAGTTACAAGATCTTTACCTGTCTGGCCTGAGTAAAACATATTACATTCCTTGCAAGGAACCTTATAAATGCAACCAATTGTGTTGTGGAGGGAGTTCTTGATTAACATTTGTTTAACAGTGCATGAGTTTTTAAATGCCACATTGACATTCCTGGTTTTTAGTTGTAAAGGAATTTGAGAGAAATTTTTGTGAAATGGTAATACTAAGAGATTCTTATGGTCATGGGTGGGCTTGGGATCAGTTCTATAAAAAGATTTCTTAGTAATGTTCAGGCATCTGTCTATGAAAGATCTCGGGTATTTAAGGTTTGAGCCAATATTATAGATATATTTATATTCTTTATCAATGAATTCCGGGCTGCAAATTCTCAAAGCACGTAAAAACATTGATGAAAATACTGACTGTTTGACTCTATTATGGTGGGCAGAATAATAATGAATGTATGAACACACATTAGTAGGTTTTCTATAAATACTGAACTTAAAGGTGTTACCTATTCTGTGTATCAGACAGTCTAGGAATGGCAATTTACAGTCATGCTCTAATTCCACAGTGAATTTGATCGAGGGGGCTAAGTTATTAAGTTGTGGCAGGAAAGCTTTTAGGTCCTCATTACATGGCCAGAGACATAATACATCATCAACATATCTAAACCAGACTGCTGAGGGTGGTAAAATATTACTTAATAATTTCTTTTCAAAGAATTCCATATATAGGTGAGAGTGGATTACCCATTGCCATACCAAATTTCTTAGCATAATATTCTCCATTGGTATGGCAATGGGTAATCCACTCTCACCTGTATATATATATATATATATATATATATATATATATATATATATATATATATATATATATATATATATATATATATATTTCATTTAGATCCACAATGGAAACGTCGATAAGATAAATTTTGATAAAATCACACAGGGAAAAGGGAAACAAAGGAGCACCTTAGCCTTCGTCTTTATTCAAGACATCTTCAGAGGCATTGTTTCCCTTTTCTCTGTGCGATTTTATCAATATGAAACACGAGGTACCATATATATATGGTACCTCGTGTTTCATACCAGCTGGATTCGGTAAAATGCTACTGACACCACATACGAGGCACGGGCAGTTCCCAATGAGGTTCACGGCGCCATCAGCTCGATGAACAGGCTTTGTGTGAAATATAACAGAGTCTAGAACTGCTTTTAGTGTCCTTGTGGCCTAGCCGGTAAGCGTTCCCTAGTCACACCCAGTAGGTCGAGGGTTCGATTCCTGGCTGGTGAGGTCGTTGATTATATGTTCAAAGTCAGCGTGTTATAGGGACTAAAAATAAAGTATATATATATATATATTGTTTTTTATGGCATTAGCCCACCAGAGCATAGGTCAATGACCTACCCACATCAGGGCCCGGGGGGGGGGGGGGGGGGATAATGTAAGTATAATATAATATAATATAATATAATATAATATAATATAATATAATACAACACAACACAACACAACACAAAATAAATTTAGTTTCCCGTTATTATTGTCTGCTTCGTGTGATATCTAATTTATACTTTTTATTGCAGAGTGACGGGTCACGGTATATGGTACCAGTAGGTGTAAGGGTATGAGTGAGGCCTTTATGGTGGTGTTACTGTAGGCAGGTTAACATTACTTTGTTTTATTATTGACCTGTGTTAGTAAATTAGTTTACTGTTCCTGGGTGAGTGGCACACTCATCAATGTTAACTATCCATACTTCTATTCAAGAGTTATGGTATACAAACAATGCCACAACTAATAATGAAAGTACAACAGTGGTATGTGGGCTGTAATGCCACATGAATACTGTACTAAATCTTACTGTTACAACACGTCTTCTCTTTTGTCTCCAACATACAATACTGTACACATGTTCCACCCCAGACAACACCTATGTGCACCCAAGAACCGTCTGGCCAGTTATATATGGGACCAAACAATGTCTCTTGGTGTGCTCTTATGTATGAATGTAATGGGGCCCAAGTGTAATATAAAGGAGCCCATCTGGACAAGTGTCCGCCCGGATATAACCAAATGTGTGATGTTGGGAGAACATTAATTTACCACTACCTTGTATTTACCTTGAAGTGTTAGTTTTATAAACTGTTTTTGGTGAAACAATTGAACAAGAGAGAATGACCTAATATATAATAGTTGTTAGTAATGTAACTCAACATTTTTACATGTGAAAGGTTTTCCTGTGTGATCATAATAGTAGACCATGGGCCGAGGTCAGCTGTCTTGCTTAGTTTTCGAGATCCGTAGTCCCCACCTGGGAACTACCTATAAGTATGCTAGTTATGTTATATGAACACCCATAATCCCTAAATGACATGTTCCCAACTTTAAATCTTGCACGTTAGGTAGAAATGTGATAAATTCTAATTTACTGGCTGCTATGGAGATGTTTACCTTAGAGTACAACATTGTTTTAAGCCAATTCTAAAGGTAGCGACTAGCAATAGTTGATGGAAATAGCCTTATTGTACACCTTAAAGGTCGGTCAAAGTCGTCCAATAAACTATGATGGAAAAAGGCCTAGAATGTTCTCGTTGCTAAGCGTAATCTTCCCCACCAACCATAATTTATAGCCTTATATTACTTGATGTTCATTAAAACCTTCAATAAATGCTGCACAACAATACAAAGCATCAAGCGATATATATTTAATAACTCTTAATTGGACATCTTAAAACACATTTATATAAGTATTTTAATTCTAGATAATAGTTTTGCACATCGGCTAAAATGGAATACAAAATAGTGAAGAAATTCAATCATCAATATAAAAAATAATGGAAAGTTTACACATAAAAATTACTTTTGTTACTATTAATATTACTAATAATTGATAATGATTAGTATTAATTGTTATTGCAAATTATTAATAATTACAAGAAAAAAGATTTATCATCTAATCAAGCCGTAATTACTACATAAAAGGGCGACTTTAAAGGAGCTGCTTATTGGTGGAAACAAACATTCACTTTTTCAACACAAATAGCCAGCTCCTTTAATGTGGTGCTACCTTGCCATCATTTAAGAAACTAACACTGTTACACATGTCTCTGTTATTAATATAATGTGTCCTTCAAAGAGGGATCAATTGTACAGAATTTAGGATGATTGATTTAGGATCTGAAAATAGTCTCCCAGTGGTCAATATACTATATTTTTCAGTGATTAAAGTTCATCATCTGAACCTTCCGAGTCTATATCTTGTTCAGCAACTACTGTTTCTGGGGTAGTGGTTGAATTATGACATACTGAACATGAACACAAGTCGGTGCAAGGAAGCTTGTTATGGAGACATGTGCATCTTCCTTGAGCACATTTTGTTTTCTTACATGAACAATACACAAGTTCCATTACACTAAATGGTGCTGGGGGAAGAGTCATCCAATCAACTACCAATTTTTTGTTTTCAATTTTCCAACCATTACTTTCAGGTGGCGGTATTTCAGGATTTTGAACTAGACATCGCTTATATATTGCTGCCTGATAATTGCCCCGCTGTATGTGCTTCAGAGGGAATCCTTATTCGGGGGTAACCTACATTCTCCATATCTGCCAGACTTAAACATTTTTCACCCGTGATTCATTTACATCACAGCAATCCTTTTGTCCATATAGCTCGCATATACAGTATATGCCTCCAGCTCATCAGATAGAGTCTGAGAAACCTCAAATACATTTCCAAGTTGTGCTAATGCTGCACAGTGAGCAGGATTTGATATCATGATTTTTGCAGAGTTCTTTTTTCCTATTCCATGCTAACAGAGTCATAACCGGTCACACAATGAAAGAAGGCTTCACACACTTCTCCACCAAAATGGCCAAATATTTGGCATAGAGCAATTGTGCGCATATTATCTCCTTTACCAGTATGGAAGTACAACTCCGCATCAATGTCCATACAGAATGCTACAGCGACCACAAATACATCAGTATCTGGGCTGTTTATAACTGTGTCCACTAGTATTGGCAGCATGAGCACTGTGTAAGAGCAGCCAGCTTCCTCTTGGGTTGTATACAATGCTGGAATTGGTTTGACTTCAACAGCAGTCTTTATATCATTCACACGAAACAGATCACACTCATCCCTGTGATATCAAGCAGAGAGATCAGTCAAGTACTCAACATATACAATCCAAGATCTATATCAATATAGCCTGCTCTATGTACCCACCTAATTCAGAGATATGAGCTAGCCTTTCATCATATTTCTTTCGTGTTCTGTCTTTCTTCGTTTTATCTGTAAACCGCATGTAGAACTTGCGGTGATATCCGACGATTTCTACCGCGGGGATTTAAGCGTGCAACGCTTCAAAGCTCTGTACAAGCTCTAGTTCATAGCGATTTATGGAATCCTTGGCAACTTCGGATTCCCTGGTGTCTAGTTATTTCCATAAATGCGAACTTGAGACAAATTTTCGCCAATAAACCTCAGAAAAACTAATAATATTGTCCCGTCTTGTAGAATCAACAACGTGCATGGAGCACGCCACGTTTACCTATATTGGTGAGAGACGGCGATCATGATTGGCCGAGAACCAGCCCTTATGAGACACGCCGTTTCATTGGTGGCCAGTGTTCTGCCGTGACGTCACTATGCACTGCTTTCTATCCACATTGTCTGAGAATTTTCAAACAAAATTATCAACTAACGTGGAACTTTTGAGACTGGGAACATTCATATTCGTGATTAGCAACATCTAATTTACAAGGCAAAATTCATTTGAAGTAGTTCCTTGACGGGTACTACGGAATTGAAAGATATCGAGCCTCGGCCCGCGGCCTATTGTGCTTCTTTATAATACTATAAGTAATAAGTTCCATGTTGTAATAATTGGTGCCAGTAAAGTCTTCCCGTGTCTACAGGATAACTAAAAGTTATATTCACCCTTGTCACCAGATGGCTTTACTGTCACAACTGTCAGGTCATTAGTAGAAGCCGACAATTGATACCAACTGCAACTTTCTCTTTCACGAGAATTTCATGAAAATGTGATAAATTTGATAGAGTAAATGTACTGAGGGCCAATAAGCCATTGTTGTGATGACTTAGTGAAGGTCTCCACCGGTGGTCTTATGAGTCTTTTGTTATAAAGTAAATATTGTAACATTTGTTTCATTACTTTCCTCTGACTACACAAGTTATTATGTAAACTGATAAAAAACAATGTTCATTCATCAAACGAGAGTGACAGTGTTGTAACTATTTCAGCCAAACTATTATAATTTATCCTCTTCACCACTCGTTAGCTGCTGGGGCGGTCTGTCACGTCTCTGTTAGTGACCACTGGGCATGTACTGGCTCTCTGTTACACACCTGAGCACAAGAGTCAACACACACCTGAGCACAAGAGTCAACACACAAGAGAGACATAATGAGCTGTTAGAGGGAAGTAGACTGAGTGAGGCGAGGCTGTACAGGGCTGGTCACGTCTCGCTACACAATGTAATATTTACTCCTTTCTTTTTAAACGTGGAGCATGAGAGATATTTTATGTTCGAGTGGAGGAACGTTTATACGCTAATGTTTGGGTTTGGTTTGGTTTACATTATTCAAAAACTAAAGTAGATCTGTTTGGTAATTATTAGGTGCACATCTTGAGAGAAATAAACACACATATCCCTCAGTACACCAGGCATTACCTTGTTATTGTGTCTAATAATGACATTATTCACCTGACGACTCACAGGTAAACCTCCCGGAGGACTAATTAGTCTTGTATGTTTTCATCTGTAAGTCTTCTTTGTTTCACCTTTCATTTATTAAGCTAAAAACACCCAAAACAATTACTGTGGCACCATCCCGACGCTACAACACTGGACACGATCAAACCTTCCAATGATCCCCAAGAGGAAAAAATACCCAACATATTGTAATATAATTGAGACATAATTGTTGTCACGGTGAGGAGAGGAGTGGGAGGGAGAGATGAAACTAAAGTCTTCTTGTCTACCGAGAAAATCCCAACTGTTAACATGTGTTTATAGACTCACTTGAGCAGTCATAAGAAAACTGTAATAATAAGAAAAGGAAAATGTTGATGATAAATAAACACAACAGCCGCTTGTTGTTGTGGGTTATAAACACAACCATCAAACACTCAGTTATAATCACATTCAGGTAATATACGCCTTTAATTGTGATATCGTCGTTAGGTTCATTGTAACCGTAAGATACTGATAATGGAGAGTTAGAGGTTAAAGAGGCGTTGTTACAGAGAGTCATGCCGCTCTTAGCTGAGATCAAGAAGGAAAAAACGAACAGCAAAAATTACATGGTTGCTAATACACTCTTAGAGGCTGGCCAGGACGGGACGGCTGCATCTAAGGTAAAGACGAACTACTGTACAGTGTAGATGGGTCCTTGTTGAGCGGATGACTCACAGATGGATTCATTATTATGTACATAATTCAACTGGAATAATGTAGGACCAGGTACTGTCTGGGTGTGGATTTGTAGGTCAGATGTTATTCCGGTGTATTAGTATTGATGTCGTTCAGTGTAAAGTTTAAAGATAATAAATAATTGGAGGTTGAACCAAAAATTTACATATACGAATAAAAATGACTTTGTTTATTATCAACAGGAAGGAAGTGATCATCTCTGTATAGTATCAATTAACACATTACTTCTACTCTCCTGCAGCAGTAAGTAAGGTGTTTAAGATATTATGTACAGGAGGGAAGTGAGGGAGGTGTAGGACCAGGTACTGTACACACCAGGAGGGTGAGGGAGGTGTAGGACCAGGTACTGTACACACCAGGTGGGGTGAGGGAGGTGTAGGACCAGGTACTGTACACACCAGGTGAGGTGAGGGAGGTGTAGGACCAGGTACTGTACACACCAGGTGGGTGAGGGAGGTGTAGGACCAGGTACTGTACACACCAGGTGGGGGGAGGGAGGTGTAGGACCAGGTACTGTACACACCAGGTGGGTGAGAGAGGTGTAGGACCAGGTACTGTACACACCAGGTGGGGTGAGGGAGGTGTAGGACCAGGTACTGTACACACCAGGTGGGTGAGGGAGGTGTAGGACCAGGTACTGTACACACCAGGTGGGTGAGGGAGGTGTAGGACCAGGTACTGTACACACCAGGTGGGGTGAGGGAGGTGTAGGACCAGGTACTGTACACACCAGGTGGGTGAGGGAAGTGTAGGACCAGGTACTGTACACACCAGGTGGGGTGAGGGAGGTGTAGGACCAGATACTGTACACACCAGGTGGGGTGAGGGAGGTGTAGGACCAGGTACTGTGCACACCAGGTGGGGTGAGGGAGGTGTAGAACCAGGTACTGTACACACCAGGTGGGGTGAGGTAGGTGTAGGACCAGGTACTGTACACACCAGGTGGGGTGAGGGAGGTGTAGGACTAGGTACTGTACACACCAGGTGGGGTGAGGGAGGTGTAGGACCAGGTACTTCTACACACCAGGTGGGTGAGGGAGGTGTAGGACCAGGTACTGTACACACCAGGTGGGGAGAGGGAGGTGTAGGACATGGCACTGTACACACCAGGTGGGTGAGAGAGGTGTAGGACCAGGTACTGTGCACATCAGGTGGGGTGAGGGAGGTGTAGGACCAGGTACTGTACACACCAGGTGAGTGAGGGAGGTGTAGGACCAGGTACTGTGCACACCAGGTGGGTTAGGGAGGTGTAGGACCAGGTACTGTACGCACCAGGTGGGGTGAGGGAGGTGTAGGACCAGGTACTGTACACACCAGGTGGGGTGAGGGAGGTGTAGGACCAGGTACTGTACACACCAGGTGGGTGAGGGAGGTGTAGGACCAGGTACTGTACACACCAGGTGGGGTGAGGGAGGTGTAGGACCAGGTACTGTACACACCAGGTGGGGTGAGGGAGGTGTAGGACCAGGTACTGTACACACCAGGTGGGTGAGGGAGGTGTAGGATCAGGTTCTGTACACACCAGGTGGGGTGAGGGAGGTGTAGGACCAGGTACTGTACACACCAGGTGGGTGAGGGAGGTGTAGGACCAGGTACTGTACACACCAGGTGGGGTGAGGGAGGTGTAGGACCAGGTACTGTCCACACCAGGTGGGTGAGAGAGGTGTAGGACCTGGTACTATACACACCAGGTGGGGTGAGGGAGGTGTAGGACCAGGTACTGTACACAGCAGGTGGGGTGAGGGAGGTGTAGGACAAGGTAATGTACACACCAGGTGGGTGAGGGAGGTGTAGGACCTGGTACTGTACACACCAGGTGGGGTGAGGGAGGTGTAGGGCCAGGTACTGTACACACCAGGTGGGGAGAGGGAGGTGTAGAACCAGGTACTGTACACACCAGGTGGGGTGAGGGAGGTGTAGGACCAGGTACTGTACACACGAGGTGGGTGAGGGAGGTGTAGGACCAGGTACTGTACACACCAGGTGGGATGAGGGAGGTGTAGGACCAGGTATTGTACACACCAGGTGGGGTGAGGGAGGTGTAGGACCAGGTACTGTACACACCAGGTGGGTGTGAGGGAGGTGTAGGACCAGGTACTGTACACACCAGGTGGGATGAGGGAGGTGTAGGACCAGGTACTGTACACACCAGGTGGGGTGAGGGAGGTGTAAGAGTAGGTACTGTACACACCAGGTGGGATGAGGGAGGTGTAGGACCATGTACTGTACACACCAGGTGGGATGAGGGAGGTGTAGGACCAGGTACTGTACACACCAGGTGGGGTGAGGGAGGTGTAGGACCAGGTACTGTACACACCAGGTGGGGTGAGGGAGGTGTAGGAGTAGGTACTGTACACACCAGGTGGGGTGAGGGAGGTGTAGGACCAGGTACTGTACACACCAGGTGGGGTGAGGGAGGTGTAGGACTAGGTACTGTACACAGCAGGTGGGGTGAGGGAGGTGTAGGACTAAGTACTGTACACACCAGGTGGGGTGAGGGAGGTGTAGGACTAGGTACTGTACACACCAGGTGGGGTGAGGGAGGTGTAAGGGTGAGGGAGTTGTAGGACCAGGTACTGTACACACCAGGTGGGGTGAGGGAGGTGTAGGACCAGGTACTGTAGACACCAGGTGGGGTGAGGGAGGTGTAGGACCAGGTACTGTACACACCAGGTGGGTGAGGGAGGTGTAGGACCAGGTACTGTACACACCAGGTGGGGTGAGGGAGGTGTAGGACCAGGTACTGTACACACCAGGTGGGGAGAGGGAGGTGTAGGACCAGGTACTGAACACACCAGGTAGGGAGAGGGAGGTGTAGGACCTGGTACTGTACACACCAGGTGGGTGAGGGAGGTGTAGGACCAGGTACTGTACACACCAGGTGGGGAGAGGGAGGTGTAGGCCCTGGTACTGTACACACCAGGTGGGGTGAGGGAGGTGTAGGACCAGGTACTGTACACACCAGGTGGGGAGAGGGAGGTATAGGACCTGGCACTGTACACACCAGGTGGGTGAGGGAGGTGTAGGACCAGGTACTGTACACACCAGGTGGGGTGAGGGAGGTGTAGAACCAGGTACTGTACACACCAGGTGGGTGAGGGAGGTGTAGGACCAGGTACTGTGCACACCAGGTGGGTGAGGGAGGTGTAGGACCAGGTACTGTGCACACCAGGTGGGTGAGGGAGGTGTAGGACCAGGTACTGTACACACCAGGTGGGGTGAGGGAGGTGTAGGACCAGGTACTGTACACACCAGGTGGGGTGAGGAGGTGTAGGACCAGGTACTGTACACACCAGGTGGGTGAGGGAGGTGTAGGACCAGGTACTGTACACACCAGGTGGGTGAGGGAGGTGTAGGACCAGGTACTGTACACACCAGGTGGGGTGAGGGAGGTGTAGGACCAGGTACTGTACACACCAGGTGGGGAGAGGGAGGTGTAGGACCTGGTACTGTACACACCAGGTGGGTGAGGGAGGTGTAGGACCAGGTACTGTACACACCAGGTGGGTGAGGGAGGTGTAGGACCAGGTACTGTACACACCAGGTGGGGTGAGGGAGGTGTAGGACTAGGTACTGTACACACCAGGTGGGTGAGGGAGGTGTAGGACCAGGTACTGTACACACCAGGTGGGGTGAGGGAGGTGTAGGACTAGGTACTGTACACAGCAGGTGGGGTGAGGGAGGTGTAGGACTAGGCAATGTACACACCAGGTGGGTGAGGAAGGTGTAGGGTGAGGGAGTTGTAGGACCAGGTACTGTACACACCAGGTGGGGTGAGGGAGGTGTAGGACCAGGTACTGTAGACACCAGGTGGGGTGAGGGAGGTGTAGGACCAGGTACTGTACACACCAGGTGGGTGAGGGAGGTGTAGGACCAGGTACTGTACACACCAGGTGGGGTGAGGGAGGTGTAGGACCAGGTACTGTACACACCAGGTGGGTGAGGGAGGTGTAGGACCAGGTACTGTACACACCAGGTGGGTGAGGGAGGTGTAGGACCTGGTACTGTACACACCAGGTGGGTGAGGGAGGTGTAGGACCAGGTACTGTACACACCAGGTGGGGTGAGGGAGGTGTAGGACCGGTACTGTACACACCAGGTGGGGTGAGGGAGGTGTAGGACCAGGTACTGTACACACCAGGTGGGGTGAGGGAGGTGTAGGACCTGGTACTGTACACACCAGGTGGGTGAGGGAGGTGTAGGACCAGGTACTGTACACACCAGGTGGGGTGAGGGAGGTGTAGGACCAATTGCTGTACACACCAGGTGGGCGAGGGAGGTGTAGGACCAGGTACTGTGCACACCAGGTGGGTGAGGGAGGTGTAGGACCAGGTACTGTACACACCAGGTGGGGAGAGGAAGGTGTAGGACCAGGTACTGTACACACCAGGTGGGGTGAGGGAGGTGTAGGACCAGGTACTGTACACACCAGGTGGGTGAGGGAGGTGTAGGACCAGGTACTGTACACACCAGGTGGGTGAGGGAGGTGTAGGACCAGGTACTGTACACACCAGGTGGGGTGAGGGAGGTGTAGGACCAGGTACTGTACACACCAGGTGGGGTGAGGGAGGTGTAGGACCAGGTACTGTACACACCAGGTGGGTGAGGGAGGTGTAGGACCAGGTACTGTACACACCAGGTGGGGTGAGGGAGGTGTAGGACCAGGTACTGTACACACCAGGTGGGTGAGGGAGGTGTAGGACCAGGTACTGTACACACCAGGTGGGTGAGGGAGGTGTAGGACCAGGTACTGTACACACCAGGTGGGGTGAGGGAGGTGTAGGACCAGGTACTGTACACACCAGGTGGGGTGAGGGAGGTGTAGGACCAGGTACTGTACACACCAGGTGGGTGAGGGAGGTGTAGGACCAGGTACTGTACACACCAGGTGGGGTGAGGGAGGTGTAGGACCAGGTACTGTACACACCAGGTGGGGTGAGGGAGGTGTAGGACCAGGTACTGTACACACCAGGTGGGGTGAGGGAGGTGTAGGACCAGGTACTGTACACACCAGGTGGGGTGAGGGAGGTGTAGGACTAGGTACTGTACACACCAGGTGGGGTGAGGGAGGTGTAGGTGAGGGTGTAGGACCAGGTACTGTACACACCAGGTGGGGTGAGGGAGGTGTAGGACCAGGTACTGTACACACCAGGTGGGGTGAGGGAGGTGTAGGACCAGGTACTGTACACACCAGGTGGGTGAGGGAGGTGTAGGACCAGGTACTGTACACACCAGGTGGGGTGAGGGAGGTGTAGGACCAGGTACTGTACACACCAGGTGGGGTGAGGGAGGTGTAGGACCAGGTACTGTACACACCAGGTGGGGTGAGGGAGGTGTAGGACCAGGTACTGTACACACCAGGTGGGTGAGGGAGGTGTAGGACCAGGTACTGTACACACCAGGTGGGGAGAGGGAGGTGTAGGACCTGGTACTGTACACACCAGGTGGGGTGAGGGAGGTGTAGGACCAGGTACTGTACACACCAGGTGGGGTGAGGGAGGTGTAGGACCAGGTACTGTACACACCAGGTGGGTGAGGGAGGTGTAGGACCAGGTACTGTACACACCAGGTGGGGTGAGGGAGGTGTAGGACCAGGTACTGTACACACCAGGTGGGTGAGGGAGGTGTAGGACCAGGTACTGTGCACACCAGGTGGGTGAGGGAGGTGTAGGACCAGGTACTGTACACACCAGGTGGGGTGAGGGAGGTGTAGGACCAGGTACTGTACACACCAGGTGGGGTGAGGGAGGTGTAGGACCAGGTACTGTACACACCAGGTGGGTGAGGGAGGTGTAGGACCAGGTACTGTACACACCAGGTGGGTGAGGGAGGTGTAGGACCAGGTACTGTACACACCAGGTGGGGTGAGGGAGGTGTAGGACCAGGTACTGTACACACCAGGTGGGGTGAGGGAGGTGTAGGACCTGGTACTGTACACACCAGGTGGGTGAGGGAGGTGTAGGACCAGGTACTGTACACACCAGGTGGGGTGAGGGAGGTGTAGGACCAGGTACTGTACACACCAGGTGGGTGAGGGAGGTGTAGGACCAGGTACTGTACACACCAGGTGGGTGAGGGAGGTGTAGGACCAGGTACTGTACACACCAGGTGGGGTGAGGGAGGTGTAGGACCAGGTACTGTACACACCAGGTGGGGTGAGGGAGGTGTAGGACCAGGTACTGTACACACCAGGTGGGTGAGGGAGGTGTAGGACCAGGTACTGTACACACCAGGTGGGGTGAGGGAGGTGTAGGACCAGGTACTGTACACACCAGGTGGGGTGAGGGAGGTGTAGGACCAGGTACTGTACACACCAGGTGGGGTGAGGGAGGTGTAGGACCAGGTACTGTACACACCAGGTGGGTGAGGGAGGTGTAGGACCAGGTACTGTACACACCAGGTGGGTGAGGGAGGTGTAGGACCAGGTACTGTACACACCAGGTGGGGTGAGGGAGGTGTAGGACCAGGTACTGTACACACCAGGTGGGGTGAGGGAGGTGTAGGACCAGGTACTGTACACACCAGGTGGGGTGAGGGAGGTGTAGGACCAGGTACTGTACACACCAGGTGGGGTGAGGGAGGTGTAGGACCAGGTAATGTACACACCAGGTGGGGTGAGGGAGGTGTAGGACCAGGTACTGTACACACCAGGTGGGGTGAGGGAGGTGTAGGACCAGGTACTGTACACACCAGGTGGGGTGAGGGAGGTGTAGGACCAGGTACTGTACACACCAGGTGGGGTGAGGGAGGTGTAGGACCAGGTACTGTACACACCAGGTGGGGTGAGGGAGGTGTAGGACCAGGTACTGTACACACCAGGTGGGGTGAGGGAGGTGTAGGACCAGGTACTGTACACACCAGGTGGGTGAGGGAGGTGTAGGACCAGGTACTGTACACACCAGGTGGGGTGAGGGAGGTGTAGGACCAGGTACTGTACACACCAGGTGGGTGAGGGAGGTGTAGGACCAGGTACTGTACACACCAGGTGGGGTGAGGGAGGTGTAGGACCAGGTACTGTACACACCAGGTGGGGTGAGGGAGGTGTAGGACCAGGTACTGTACACACCAGGTGGGGTGAGGGAGGTGTAGGACCAGGTACTGTACACACCAGGTGGGGTGAGGGAGGTGTAGGACCAGGTACTGTACACACCAGGTGGGTGAGGGAGGTGTAGGACCAGGTACTGTACACACCAGGTGGGGTGAGGGAGGTGTAGGACCAGGTACTGTACACACCAGGTGGGGTGAGGGAGGTGTAGGACCAGGTACTGTACACACCAGGTGGGGTGAGGGAGGTGTAGGACCAGGTACTGTACACACCAGGTGGGTGAGGGAGGTGTAGGACCAGGTACTGTACACACCAGGTGGGTGAGGGAGGTGTAGGACCAGGTACTGTACACACCAGGTGGGTGAGGGAGGTGTAGGACCAGGTACTGTACACACCAGGTGGGTGAGGGAGGTGTAGGACCAGGTACTGTACACACCAGGTGGGGTGAGGGAGGTGTAGGACCAGGTACTGTACACACCAGGTGGGGTGAGGGAGGTGTAGGACCAGGTACTGTACACACCAGGTGGGGTGAGGGAGGTGTAGGACCAGGTACTGTACACACCAGGTGGGTGAGGGAGGTGTAGGACTAGGTACTGTACACACCAGGTGGGGTGAGGGAGGTGTAGGACCAGGTACTGTACACACCAGGTGGGTGAGGGAGGTGTAGGACCAGGTACTGTACACACCAGGTGGGGTGAGGGAGGTGTAGGACCAGGTACTGTACACACCAGGTGGGTGAGGGAGGTGTAGGACCAGGTACTGTACACACCAGGTGGGTGAGGGAGGTGTAGGACCAGGTACTGTACACACCAGGTGGGGTGAGGGAGGTGTAGGACCAGGTACTGTACACACCAGGTGGGGTGAGGGAGGTGTAGGACCAGGTACTGTACACACCAGGTGGGTGAGGGAGGTGTAGGACCAGGTACTGTACACACCAGGTGGGGTGAGGGAGGTGTAGGACCAGGTACTGTACACACCAGGTGGGGTGAGGGAGGTGTAGGACCAGGTACTGTACACACCAGGTGGGTGAGGGAGGTGTAGGACCAGGTACTGTACACACCAGGTGGGGTGAGGGAGGTGTAGGACCAGGTACTGTACACACCAGGTGGGTGAGGGAGGTGTAGGACCAGGTACTGTACACACCAGGTGGGGTGAGGGAGGTGTAGGACCAGGTACTGTACACACCAGGTGGGTGAGGAGGTGTAGGACCAGGTACTGTACACACCAGGTGGGGTGAGGGAGGTGTAGGACCAGGTACTGTACACACCAGGTGGGGTGAGGGAGGTGTAGGACCAGGTACTGTACACACCAGGTGGGTGAGGGAGGTGTAGGACCAGGTACTGTACACACCAGGTGGGGTGAGGGAGGTGTAGGACCAGGTACTGTACACACCAGGTGGGGTGAGGGAGGTGTAGGACCAGGTACTGTACACACCAGGTGGGTGAGGGAGGTGTAGGACCAGGTACTGTACACACCAGGTGGGTGAGGGAGGTGTAGGACCAGGTACTGTACACACCAGGTGGGGTGAGGGAGGTGTAGGACCAGGTACTGTACACACCAGGTGGGGTGAGGGAGGTGTAGGACCAGGTACTGTACACACCAGGTGGGGTGAGGGAGGTGTAGGACCAGGTACTGTACACACCAGGTGGGGTGAGGGAGGTGTAGGACTAGGTACTGTACACACCAGGTGGGTGAGGGAGGTGTAGGACCAGGTACTGTACACACCAGGTGGGTGAGGGAGGTGTAGGACCAGGTACTGTACACACCAGGTGGGGTGAGGGAGGTGTAGGACCAGGTACTGTACACACCAGGTGGGGTGAGGGAGGTGTAGGACTAGGTACTGTACACACCAGGTGGGGTGAGGGAGGTGTAGGACCAGGTACTGTACACACCAGGTGGGGTGAGGGAGGTGTAGGACCAGGTACTGTACACACCAGGTGGGGTGAGGGAGGTGTAGGACCAGGTACTGTACACACCAGGTGGGTGAGGGAGGTGTAGGACCAGGTACTGTACACACCAGGTGGGGTGAGGGAGGTGTAGGACCAGGTACTGTACACACCAGGTGGGGTGAGGGAGGTGTAGGACCAGGTACTGTACACACCAGGTGGGGTGAGGGAGGTGTAGGACCAGGTACTGTACACACCAGGTGGGGTGAGGGAGGTGTAGGACCAGGTACTGTACACACCAGGTGGGGTGAGGGAGGTGTAGGACCAGGTACTGTACACACCAGGTGGGGTGAGGGAGGTGTAGGACCAGGTACTGTACACACCAGGTGGGGTGAGGGAGGTGTAGGACCAGGTACTGTACACACCAGGTGGGGTGAGGGAGGTGTAGGACCAGGTACTGTACACACCAGGTGGGGTGAGGGAGGTGTAGGACCAGGTACTGTACACACCAGGTGGGTGAGGGAGGTGTAGGACCAGGTACTGTACACACCAGGTGGGTGAGGGAGGTGTAGGACCAGGTACTGTACACACCAGGTGGGTGAGGGAGGTGTAGGACCAGGTACTGTACACACCAGGTGGGGTGAGGGAGGTGTAGGACCAGGTACTGTACACACCAGGTGGGGTGAGGGAGGTGTAGGACCAGGTACTGTACACACCAGGTGGGTGAGGGAGGTGTAGGACCAGGTACTGTACACACCAGGTGGGTGAGGGAGGTGTAGGACCAGGTACTGTACACACCAGGTGGGGTGAGGGAGGTGTAGGACCAGGTACTGTACACACCAGGTGGGGTGAGGGAGGTGTAGGACCAGGTACTGTACACACCAGGTGGGTGAGGGAGGTGTAGGACCAGGTACTGTACACACCAGGTGGGTGAGGGAGGTGTAGGACCAGGTACTGTACACACCAGGTGGGTGAGGGAGGTGTAGGACCAGGTACTGTACACACCAGGTGGGGTGAGGGAGGTGTAGGACCAGGTACTGTACACACCAGGTGGGGTGAGGGAGGTGTAGGACCAGGTACTGTACACACCAGGTGGGGTGAGGGAGGTGTAGGACCAGGTACTGTACACACCAGGTGGGTGAGGGAGGTGTAGGACCAGGTACTGTACACACCAGGTGGGGTGAGGGAGGTGTAGGACCAGGTACTGTACACACCAGGTGGGTGAGGGAGGTGTAGGACCAGGTACTGTACACACCAGGTGGGTGAGGGAGGTGTAGGACCAGGTACTGTACACACCAGGTGGGTGAGGGAGGTGTAGGACCAGGTACTGTACACACCAGGTGGGGTGAGGGAGGTGTAGGACCAGGTACTGTACACACCAGGTGGGTGAGGGAGGTGTAGGACCAGGTACTGTACACACCAGGTGGGTGAGGGAGGTGTAGGACCAGGTACTGTACACACCAGGTGGGGTGAGGGAGGTGTAGGACCAGGTACTGTACACACCAGGTGGGGTGAGGGAGGTGTAGGACCAGGTACTGTACACACCAGGTGGGTGAGGGAGGTGTAGGACCAGGTACTGTACACACCAGGTGGGGTGAGGGAGGTGTAGGACCAGGTACTGTACACACCAGGTGGGTGAGGGAGGTGTAGGACTAGGTACTGTACACACCAGGTGGGGTGAGGGAGGTGTAGGACCAGGTACTGTACACACCAGGTGGGGTGAGGGAGGTGTAGGACCAGGTACTGTACACACCAGGTGGGTGAGGGAGGTGTAGGACCAGGTACTGTACACACCAGGTGGGGTGAGGGAGGTGTAGGACCAGGTACTGTACACACCAGGTGGGTGAGGGAGGTGTAGGACCAGGTACTGTACACACCAGGTGGGGTGAGGGAGGTGTAGGACCAGGTACTGTACACACCAGGTGGGGTGAGGGAGGTGTAGGACCAGGTACTGTACACACCAGGTGGGTGAGGGAGGTGTAGGACCAGGTACTGTACACACCAGGTGGGGTGAGGGAGGTGTAGGACCAGGTACTGTACACACCAGGTGGGTGAGGGAGGTGTAGGACCAGGTACTGTACACACCAGGTGGGGTGAGGGAGGTGTAGGACCAGGTACTGTACACACCAGGTGGGTGAGGGAGGTGTAGGACCAGGTACTGTACACACCAGGTGGGTGAGGGAGGTGTAGGACCAGGTACTGTACACACCAGGTGGGGTGAGGGAGGTGTAGGACCAGGTACTGTACACACCAGGTGGGGTGAGGGAGGTGTAGGACCAGGTACTGTACACACCAGGTGGGGTGAGGGAGGTGTAGGACCAGGTACTGTACACACCAGGTGGGGTGAGGGAGGTGTAGGACTAGGTACTGTACACACCAGGTGGGTGAGGGAGGTGTAGGACCAGGTACTGTACACACCAGGTGGGTGAGGGAGGTGTAGGACCAGGTACTGTACACACCAGGTGGGTGAGGGAGGTGTAGGACCAGGTACTGTACACACCAGGTGGGGTGAGGGAGGTGTAGGACCAGGTACTGTACACACCAGGTGGGGTGAGGGAGGTGTAGGACCAGGTACTGTACACACCAGGTGGGGTGAGGGAGGTGTAGGACCAGGTACTGTACACACCAGGTGGGTGAGGGAGGTGTAGGACCAGGTACTGTACACACCAGGTGGGTGAGGGAGGTGTAGGACCAGGTACTGTACACACCAGGTGGGGTGAGGGAGGTGTAGGACCAGGTACTGTACACACCAGGTGGGTGAGGGAGGTGTAGGACCAGGTACTGTACACACCAGGTGGGGTGAGGGAGGTGTAGGACCAGGTACTGTACACACCAGGTGGGGTGAGGGAGGTGTAGGACCAGGTACTGTACACACCAGGTGGGGTGAGGGAGGTGTAGGACCAGGTACTGTACACACCAGGTGGGTGAGGGAGGTGTAGGACCAGGTACTGTACACACCAGGTGGGTGAGGGAGGTGTAGGACCAGGTACTGTACACACCAGGTGGGGTGAGGGAGGTGTAGGACCAGGTACTGTACACACCAGGTGGGTGAGGGAGGTGTAGGACCAGGTACTGTACACACCAGGTGGGTGAGGGAGGTGTAGGACCAGGTACTGTACACACCAGGTGGGTGAGGGAGGTGTAGGACCAGGTACTGTACACACCAGGTGGGTGAGGGAGGTGTAGGACCAGGTACTGTACACACCAGGTGGGTGAGGGAGGTGTAGGACCAGGTACTGTACACACCAGGTGGGTGAGGGAGGTGTAGGACCAGGTACTGTACACACCAGGTGGGGTGAGGGAGGTGTAGGACCAGGTACTGTACACACCAGGTGGGGTGAGGGAGGTGTAGGACCAGGTACTGTACACACCAGGTGGGGTGAGGGAGGTGTAGGACCAGGTACTGTACACACCAGGTGGGGTGAGGGAGGTGTAGGACCAGGTACTGTACACACCAGGTGGGTGAGGGAGGTGTAGGACCAGGTACTGTACACACCAGGTGGGGTGAGGGAGGTGTAGGACCAGGTACTGTACACACCAGGTGGGTGAGGGAGGTGTAGGACCAGGTACTGTACACACCAGGTGGGTGAGGGAGGTGTAGGACCAGGTACTGTACACACCAGGTGGGGTGAGGGAGGTGTAGGACCAGGTACTGTACACACCAGGTGGGGTGAGGGAGGTGTAGGACCAGGTACTGTACACACCAGGTGGGTGAGGGAGGTGTAGGACCAGGTACTGTACACACCAGGTGGGGTGAGGGAGGTGTAGGACCAGGTACTGTACACACCAGGTGGGGTGAGGGAGGTGTAGGACCAGGTACTGTACACACCAGGTGGGTGAGGGAGGTGTAGGACCAGGTACTGTACACACCAGGTGGGGTGAGGGAGGTGTAGGACCTGGTACTGTACACACCAGGTGGGGTGAGGGAGGTGTAGGACCAGGTACTGTACACACCAGGTGGGGAGAGGGAGGTGTAGGACCAGGTACTGTACACACCAGGTGGGTGAGGGAGGTGTAGGACCAGGTACTGTACACACCAGGTGGGGTGAGGGAGGTGTAGGACCAGGTACTGTACACACCAGGTGGGTGAGGGAGGTGTAGGACCAGGTACTGTACACACCAGGTGGGTGAGGGAGGTGTAGGACCAGGTACTGTACACACCAGGTGGGTGAGGGAGGTGTAGGACCAGGTACTGTACACACCAGGTGGGGTGAGGGAGGTGTAGGACCAGGTACTGTACACACCAGGTGGGGTGAGGGAGGTGTAGGACCAGGTACTGTACACACCAGGTGGGTGAGGGAGGTGTAGGACCAGGTACTGTACACACCAGGTGGGTGAGGGAGGTGTAGGACCAGGTACTGTACACACCAGGTGGGGTGAGGGAGGTGTAGGACCAGGTACTGTACACACCAGGTGGGGTGAGGGAGGTGTAGGACCAGGTACTGTACACACCAGGTGGGTGAGGGAGGTGTAGGACCAGGTACTGTACACACCAGGTGGGTGAGGGAGGTGTAGGACCAGGTACTGTACACACCAGGTGGGTGAGGGAGGTGTAGGACCAGGTACTGTACACACCAGGTGGGGTGAGGGAGGTGTAGGACCAGGTACTGTACACACCAGGTGGGGTGAGGGAGGTGTAGGACCAGGTACTGTACACACCAGGTGGGGTGAGGGAGGTGTAGGACCAGGTACTGTACACACCAGGTGGGTGAGGGAGGTGTAGGACCAGGTACTGTACACACCAGGTGGGGTGAGGGAGGTGTAGGACCAGGTACTGTACACACCAGGTGGGTGAGGGAGGTGTAGGACCAGGTACTGTACACACCAGGTGGGTGAGGGAGGTGTAGGACCAGGTACTGTACACACCAGGTGGGTGAGGGAGGTGTAGGACCAGGTACTGTACACACCAGGTGGGGTGAGGGAGGTGTAGGACCAGGTACTGTACACACCAGGTGGGTGAGGGAGGTGTAGGACCAGGTACTGTACACACCAGGTGGGTGAGGGAGGTGTAGGACCAGGTACTGTACACACCAGGTGGGGTGAGGGAGGTGTAGGACCAGGTACTGTACACACCAGGTGGGGTGAGGGAGGTGTAGGACCAGGTACTGTACACACCAGGTGGGTGAGGGAGGTGTAGGACCAGGTACTGTACACACCAGGTGGGGTGAGGGAGGTGTAGGACCAGGTACTGTACACACCAGGTGGGTGAGGGAGGTGTAGGACTAGGTACTGTACACACCAGGTGGGGTGAGGGAGGTGTAGGACCAGGTACTGTACACACCAGGTGGGGTGAGGGAGGTGTAGGACCAGGTACTGTACACACCAGGTGGGTGAGGGAGGTGTAGGACCAGGTACTGTACACACCAGGTGGGGTGAGGGAGGTGTAGGACCAGGTACTGTACACACCAGGTGGGTGAGGGAGGTGTAGGACCAGGTACTGTACACACCAGGTGGGGTGAGGGAGGTGTAGGACCAGGTACTGTACACACCAGGTGGGGTGAGGGAGGTGTAGGACCAGGTACTGTACACACCAGGTGGGTGAGGGAGGTGTAGGACCAGGTACTGTACACACCAGGTGGGGTGAGGGAGGTGTAGGACCAGGTACTGTACACACCAGTGGGGTGAGGGAGGTGTAGGACCAGGTACTGTACACACCAGGTGGGGTGAGGGAGGTGTAGGACCAGGTACTGTACACACCAGGTGGGTGAGGGAGGTGTAGGACCAGGTACTGTACACACCAGGTGGGTGAGGGAGGTGTAGGACCAGGTACTGTACACACCAGGTGGGGTGAGGGAGGTGTAGGACCAGGTACTGTACACACCAGGTGGGGTGAGGGAGGTGTAGGACCAGGTACTGTACACACCAGGTGGGTGAGGGAGGTGTAGGACCAGGTACTGTACACACCAGGTGGGGTGAGGGAGGTGTAGGACCAGGTACTGTACACACCAGGTGGGTGAGGGAGGTGTAGGACCAGGTACTGTACACACCAGGTGGGGTGAGGGAGGTGTAGGACCAGGTACTGTACACACCAGGTGGGGTGAGGGAGGTGTAGGACCAGGTACTGTACACACCAGGTGGGTGAGGGAGGTGTAGGACCAGGTACTGTACACACCAGGTGGGGTGAGGGAGGTGTAGGACCAGGTACTGTACACACCAGGTGGGGTGAGGGAGGTGTAGGACCAGGTACTGTACACACCAGGTGGGGTGAGGGAGGTGTAGGACCAGGTACTGTACACACCAGGTGGGGTGAGGGAGGTGTAGGACCAGGTACTGTACACACCAGGTGGGGTGAGGGAGGTGTAGGACCAGGTACTGTACACACCAGGTGGGGTGAGGGAGGTGTAGGACCAGGTACTGTACACACCAGGTGGGTGAGGGAGGTGTAGGACCAGGTACTGTACACACCAGGTGGGGTGAGGGAGGTGTAGGACCAGGTACTGTACACACCAGGTGGGGTGAGGGAGGTGTAGGACCAGGTACTGTACACACCAGGTGGGTGAGGGAGGTGTAGGACCAGGTACTGTACACACCAGGTGGGTGAGGGAGGTGTAGGACCAGGTACTGTACACACCAGGTGGGGTGAGGGAGGTGTAGGACCAGGTACTGTACACACCAGGTGGGGTGAGGGAGGTGTAGGACCAGGTACTGTACACACCAGGTGGGGAGAGGGAGGTGTAGGACCAGGTACTGTACACACCAGGTGGGTGAGGGAGGTGTAGGACCAGGTACTGTACACACCAGGTGGGGTGAGGGAGGTGTAGGACCAGGTACTGTACACACCAGGTGGGGTGAGGGAGGTGTAGGACCAGGTACTGTACACACCAGGTGGGTGAGGGAGGTGTAGGACCAGGTACTGTACACACCAGGTGGGTGAGGGAGGTGTAGGACCAGGTACTGTACACACCAGGTGGGGTGAGGGAGGTGTAGGACCAGGTACTGTACACACCAGGTGGGGTGAGGGAGGTGTAGGACCAGGTACTGTACACACCAGGTGGGTGAGGGAGGTGTAGGACCAGGTACTGTACACACCAGGTGGGGTGAGGGAGGTGTAGGACCAGGTACTGTACACACCAGGTGGGGTGAGGGAGGTGTAGGACCAGGTACTGTACACACCAGGTGGGGTGAGGGAGGTGTAGGACCAGGTACTGTACACACCAGGTGGGGTGAGGGAGGTGTAGGACCAGGTACTGTACACACCAGGTGGGTGAGGGAGGTGTAGGACCAGGTACTGTACACACCAGGTGGGGTGAGGGAGGTGTAGGACCAGGTACTGTACACACCAGGTGGGGTGAGGGAGGTGTAGGACCAGGTACTGTACACACCAGGTGGGTGAGGGAGGTGTAGGACCAGGTACTGTACACACCAGGTGGGTGAGGGAGGTGTAGGACCAGGTACTGTACACACCAGGTGGGGTGAGGGAGGTGTAGGACCAGGTACTGTACACACCAGGTGGGGTGAGGGAGGTGTAGGACCAGGTACTGTACACACCAGGTGGGGTGAGGGAGGTGTAGGACCAGGTACTGTACACACCAGGTGGGTGAGGGAGGTGTAGGACCAGGTACTGTACACACCAGGTGGGGTGAGGGAGGTGTAGGACCAGGTACTGTACACACCAGGTGGGTGAGGGAGGTGTAGGACCAGGTACTGTACACACCAGGTGGGTGAGGGAGGTGTAGGACCAGGTACTGTACACACCAGGTGGGGTGAGGGAGGTGTAGGACCAGGTACTGTACACACCAGGTGGGGTGAGGGAGGTGTAGGACCAGGTACTGTACACACCAGGTGGGTGAGGGAGGTGTAGGACCAGGTACTGTACACACCAGGTGGGTGAGGGAGGTGTAGGACCAGGTACTGTACACACCAGGTGGGGTGAGGGAGGTGTAGGACCAGGTACTGTACACACCAGGTGGGGTGAGGGAGGTGTAGGACCAGGTACTGTACACACCAGGTGGGGTGAGGGAGGTGTAGGACCAGGTACTGTACACACCAGGTGGGTGAGGGAGGTGTAGGACCAGGTACTGTACACACCAGGTGGGTGAGGGAGGTGTAGGACCAGGTACTGTACACACCAGGTGGGGTGAGGGAGGTGTAGGACCAGGTACTGTACACACCAGGTGGGTGAGGGAGGTGTAGGACCAGGTACTGTACACACCAGGTGGGGTGAGGGAGGTGTAGGACCAGGTACTGTACACACCAGGTGGGTGAGGGAGGTGTAGGACCAGGTACTGTACACACCAGGTGGGTGAGGGAGGTGTAGGACCAGGTACTGTACACACCAGGTGGGTGAGGGAGGTGTAGGACCAGGTACTGTACACACCAGGTGGGTGAGGGAGGTGTAGGACCAGGTACTGTACACACCAGGTGGGGTGAGGGAGGTGTAGGACCAGGTACTGTACACACCAGGTGGGTGAGGGAGGTGTAGGACCAGGTACTGTACACACCAGGTGGGTGAGGGAGGTGTAGGACCAGGTACTGTACACACCAGGTGGGGTGAGGGAGGTGTAGGACCAGGTACTGTACACACCAGGTGGGGTGAGGGAGGTGTAGGACCAGGTACTGTACACACCAGGTGGGGTGAGGGAGGTGTAGGACTAGGTACTGTACACACCAGGTGGGTGAGGGAGGTGTAGGACCAGGTACTGTACACACCAGGTGGGGTGAGGGAGGTGTAGGACCAGGTACTGTACACACCAGGTGGGGTGAGGGAGGTGTAGGACCAGGTACTGTACACACCAGGTGGGTGAGGGAGGTGTAGGACCAGGTACTGTACACACCAGGTGGGGTGAGGGAGGTGTAGGACCAGGTACTGTACACACCAGGTGGGGTGAGGGAGGTGTAGGACCAGGTACTGTACACACCAGGTGGGGTGAGGGAGGTGTAGGACCAGGTACTGTACACACCAGGTGGGGTGAGGGAGGTGTAGGACCAGGTACTGTACACACCAGGTGGGGTGAGGGAGGTGTAGGACCAGGTACTGTACACACCAGGTGGGTGAGGGAGGTGTAGGACCAGGTACTGTACACACCAGGTGGGGTGAGGGAGGTGTAGGACCAGGTACTGTACACACCAGGTGGGGTGAGGGAGGTGTAGGACCAGGTACTGTACACACCAGGTGGGTGAGGGAGGTGTAGGACCAGGTACTGTACACACCAGGTGGGGTGAGGGAGGTGTAGGACTAGGTACTGTACACACCAGGTGGGTGAGGGAGGTGTAGGACCAGGTACTGTACACACCAGGTGGGGTGAGGGAGGTGTAGGACCAGGTACTGTACACACCAGGTGGGGTGAGGGAGGTGTAGGACCAGGTACTGTACACACCAGGTGGGTGAGGGAGGTGTAGGACCAGGTACTGTACACACCAGGTGGGTGAGGGAGGTGTAGGACCAGGTACTGTACACACCAGGTGGGGTGAGGGAGGTGTAGGACCAGGTACTGTACACACCAGGTGGGGTGAGGGAGGTGTAGGACCAGGTACTGTACACACCAGGTGGGGTGAGGGAGGTGTAGGACCAGGTACTGTACACACCAGGTGGGGTGAGGGAGGTGTAGGACCAGGTACTGTACACACCAGGTGGGGTGAGGGAGGTGTAGGACCAGGTACTGTACACACCAGGTGGGGTGAGGGAGGTGTAGGACCAGGTACTGTACACACCAGGTGGGGTGAGGGAGGTGTAGGACCAGGTACTGTACACACCAGGTGGGTGAGGGAGGTGTAGGACCAGGTACTGTACACACCAGGTGGGGTGAGGGAGGTGTAGGACCAGGTACTGTACACACCAGGTGGGGTGAGGGAGGTGTAGGACCAGGTACTGTACACACCAGGTGGGGTGAGGGAGGTGTAGGACCAGGTACTGTACACACCAGGTGGGGTGAGGGAGGTGTAGGACCAGGTACTGTACACACCAGGTGGGGTGAGGGAGGTGTAGGACCAGGTACTGTACACACCAGGTGGGTGAGGGAGGTGTAGGACCAGGTACTGTACACACCAGGTGGGGTGAGGGAGGTGTAGGACCAGGTACTGTACACACCAGGTGGGGTGAGGGAGGTGTAGGACCAGGTACTGTACACACCAGGTGGGGTGAGGGAGGTGTAGGACCAGGTACTGTACACACCAGGTGGGGTGAGGGAGGTGTAGGACCAGGTACTGTACACACCAGGTGGGGTGAGGGAGGTGTAGGACCAGGTACTGTACACACCAGGTGGGGTGAGGGAGGTGTAGGACCAGGTACTGTACACACCAGGTGGGGTGAGGGAGGTGTAGGACCAGGTACTGTACACACCAGGTGGGTGAGGGAGGTGTAGGACCAGGTACTGTACACACCAGGTGGGGTGAGGGAGGTGTAGGACCAGGTACTGTACACACCAGGTGGGGTGAGGGAGGTGTAGGACCAGGTACTGTACACACCAGGTGGGTGAGGGAGGTGTAGGACTAGGTACTGTACACACCAGGTGGGGTGAGGGAGGTGTAGGACCAGGTACTGTACACACCAGGTGGGGTGAGGGAGGTGTAGGACCAGGTACTGTACACACCAGGTGGGTGAGGGAGGTGTAGGACCAGGTACTGTACACACCAGGTGGGGTGAGGGAGGTGTAGGACCAGGTACTGTACACACCAGGTGGGGTGAGGGAGGTGTAGGACCAGGTACTGTACACACCAGGTGGGTGAGGGAGGTGTAGGACCAGGTACTGTACACACCAGGTGGGTGAGGGAGGTGTAGGACCAGGTACTGTACACACCAGGTGGGGTGAGGGAGGTGTAGGTGAGGGGTGTAGGACCAGGTACTGTACACACCAGGTGGGGTGAGGGAGGTGTAGGACCAGGTACTGTACACACCAGGTGGGTGAGGGAGGTGTAGGACCAGGTACTGTACACACCAGGTGGGTGAGGGAGGTGTAGGACCAGGTACTGTACACACCAGGTGGGGTGAGGGAGGTGTAGGACCAGGTACTGTACACACCAGGTGGGGTGAGGGAGGTGTAGGACCAGGTACTGTACACACCAGGTGGGTGAGGGAGGTGTAGGACCAGGTACTGTACACACCAGGTGGGGTGAGGGAGGTGTAGGACCAGGTACTGTACACACCAGGTGGGGTGAGGGAGGTGTAGGACCAGGTACTGTACACACCAGGTGGGGTGAGGGAGGTGTAGGACCAGGTACTGTACACACCAGGTGGGGTGAGGGAGGTGTAGGACCAGGTACTGTACACACCAGGTGGGGTGAGGGAGGTGTAGGACCAGGTACTGTACACACCAGGTGGGGTGAGGGAGGTGTAGGACCAGGTACTGTACACACCAGGTGGGTGAGGGAGGTGTAGGACCAGGTACTGTACACACCAGGTGGGGTGAGGGAGGTGTAGGACCAGGTACTGTACACACCAGGTGGGTGAGGGAGGTGTAGGACCAGGTACTGTACACACCAGGTGGGGTGAGGGAGGTGTAGGACCTGGTACTGTACACACCAGGTGGGGTGAGGGAGGTGTAGGACCAGGTACTGTACACACCAGGTGGGGTGAGGGAGGTGTAGGACCAGGTACTGTACACACCAGGTGGGTGAGGGAGGTGTAGGACCAGGTACTGTACACACCAGGTGGGGTGAGGGAGGTGTAGGACCAGGTACTGTACACACCAGGTGGGTGAGGGAGGTGTAGGACCAGGTACTGTACACACCAGGTGGGTGAGGGAGGTGTAGGACCAGGTACTGTACACACCAGGTGGGGTGAGGGAGGTGTAGGACCAGGTACTGTACACACCAGGTGGGGTGAGGGAGGTGTAGGACCAGGTACTGTACACACCAGGTGGGTGAGGGAGGTGTAGGACCAGGTACTGTACACACCAGGTGGGTGAGGGAGGTGTAGGACCAGGTACTGTACACACCAGGTGGGGTGAGGGAGGTGTAGGACCAGGTACTGTACACACCAGGTGGGGTGAGGGAGGTGTAGGACCAGGTACTGTACACACCAGGTGGGTGAGGGAGGTGTAGGACCAGGTACTGTACACACCAGGTGGGTGAGGGAGGTGTAGGACCAGGTACTGTACACACCAGGTGGGTGAGGGAGGTGTAGGACCAGGTACTGTACACACCAGGTGGGGTGAGGGAGGTGTAGGACCAGGTACTGTACACACCAGGTGGGGTGAGGGAGGTGTAGGACCAGGTACTGTACACACCAGGTGGGGTGAGGGAGGTGTAGGACCAGGTACTGTACACACCAGGTGGGTGAGGGAGGTGTAGGACCAGGTACTGTACACACCAGGTGGGGTGAGGGAGGTGTAGGACCAGGTACTGTACACACCAGGTGGGGTGAGGGAGGTGTAGGACCAGGTACTGTACACACCAGGTGGGGTGAGGGAGGTGTAGGACCAGGTACTGTACACACCAGGTGGGGTGAGGGAGGTGTAGGACCAGGTACTGTACACACCAGGTGGGTGAGGGAGGTGTAGGACCAGGTACTGTACACACCAGGTGGGTGAGGGAGGTGTAGGACCAGGTACTGTACACACCAGGTGGGGTGAGGGAGGTGTAGGACCAGGTACTGTACACACCAGGTGGGTGAGGGAGGTGTAGGACCAGGTACTGTACACACCAGGTGGGGTGAGGGAGGTGTAGGACCAGGTACTGTACACACCAGGTGGGGTGAGGGAGGTGTAGGACCAGGTACTGTACACACCAGGTGGGTGAGGGAGGTGTAGGACCAGGTACTGTACACACCAGGTGGGTGAGGGAGGTGTAGGACCAGGTACTGTACACACCAGGTGGGGTGAGGGAGGTGTAGGACCAGGTACTGTACACAGCAGGTGGGGTGAGGGAGGTGTAGGACCAGGTAATGTACACACCAGGTGGGTGAGGGAGGTGTAGGACCTGGTACTGTACACACCAGGTGGGGTGAGGGAGGTGTAGGACCAGGTACTGTACACACCAGGTGGGGTGAGGGAGGTGTAGGACCAGGTACTGTACACACCAGGTGGGGTGAGGGAGGTGTAGGACCAGGTACTGTACACACCAGGTGGGGTGAGGGAGGTGTAGGACTAGGTACTGTACACACCAGGTGGGTGAGGGAGGTGTAGGACCAGGTACTGTACACACCAGGTGGGGTGAGGGAGGTGTAGGACCAGGTACTGTACACACCAGGTGGGGTGAGGGAGGTGTAGGACCAGGTACTGTACACACCAGGTGGGTGAGGGAGGTGTAGGACCAGGTACTGTACACACCAGGTGGGGTGAGGGAGGTGTAGGACTAGGTACTGTACACACCAGGTGGGTGAGGGAGGTGTAGGACCAGGTACTGTACACACCAGGTGGGGTGAGGGAGGTGTAGGACCAGGTACTGTACACACCAGGTGGGTGAGGGAGGTGTAGGACCAGGTACTGTACACACCAGGTGGGTGAGGGAGGTGTAGGACCAGGTACTGTACACACCAGGTGGGTGAGGGAGGTGTAGGACCAGGTACTGTACACACCAGGTGGGGTGAGGGAGGTGTAGGACTAGGTACTGTACACACCAGGTGGGTGAGGGAGGTGTAGGACCAGGTACTGTACACACCAGGTGGGGTGAGGGAGGTGTAGGACTAGGTACTGTACACACCAGGTGGGGTGAGGGAGGTGTAGGACCAGGTACTGTACACACCAGGTGGGGTGAGGGAGGTGTAGGACCAGGTACTGTACACACCAGGTGGGGTGAGGGAGGTGTAGGACTAGGTACTGTACACACCAGGTGGGGTGAGGGAGGTGTAGGACCAGGTACTGTACACACCAGGTGGGGTGAGGGAGGTGTAGGACCAGGTACTGTACACACCAGGTGGGGTGAGGGAGGTGTAGGACCAGGTACTGTACACACCAGGTGGGTGAGGGAGGTGTAGGACCAGGTACTGTACACACCAGGTGGGTGAGGGAGGTGTTGGACCAGGTACTGTACACACCAGGTGGGGTGAGGGAGGTGTAGGACTAGGTACTGTACACACCAGGTGGGTGAGGGAGGTGTAGGACCAGGTACTGTACACACCAGGTGGGGTGAGGGAGGTGAGGAGGTGTAGGACCAGGTACTGTACACACCAGGTGGGTGAGGGAGGTGTAGGACCAGGTACTGTACACACCAGGTGGGGTGAGGGAGGTGTAGGACTAGGTACTGTACACACCAGGTGGGTGAGGGAGGTGTAGGACCAGGTACTGTACACACCAGGTGGGTGAGGGAGGTGTAGGACCAGGTACTGTACACACCAGGTGGGGTGAGGGAGGTGTAGGACCAGGTACTGTACACACCAGGTGGGGTGAGGGAGGTGTAGGAGCAGGTACTGTACACACCAGGTGGGGTGAGGGAGGTGTAGGACCAGGTACTGTACACACCAGGTGGGGTGAGGGAGGTGTAGGACCAGGTACTGTACACACCAGGTGGGGTGAGGGAGGTGTAGGACCAGGTACTGTACACACCAGGTGGGTGAGGGAGGTGTAGGACCAGGTACTGTACACACCAGGTGGGTGAGGGAGGTGTAGGACCAGGTACTGTACACACCAGGTGGGGTGAGGGAGGTGTAGGACCAGGTACTGTACACACCAGGTGGGGTGAGGGAGGTGTAGGACCAGGTACTGTACACACCAGGTGGGGTGAGGGAGGTGTAGGACCAGGTACTGTACACACCAGGTGGGTGAGGGAGGTGTAGGACCAGGTACTGTACACACCAGGTGGGGTGAGGGAGGTGTAGGACCAGGTACTGTACACACCAGGTGGGGTGAGGGAGGTGTAGGACCAGGTACTGTACACACCAGGTGGGGTGAGGGAGGTGTAGGACCAGGTACTGTACACACCAGGTGGGTGAGGGAGGTGTAGGACCAGGTACTGTACACACCAGGTGGGGTGAGGGAGGTGTAGGACCAGGTACTGTACACACCAGGTGGGTGAGGGAGGTGTAGGACCAGGTACTGTACACACCAGGTGGGGTGAGGGAGGTGTAGGACCAGGTACTGTACACACCAGGTGGGTGAGGGAGGTGTAGGACCAGGTACTGTACACACCAGGTGGGGTGAGGGAGGTGTAGGACCAGGTACTGTACACACCAGGTGGGGTGAGGGAGGTGTAGGACCAGGTACTGTACACACCAGGTGGGGTGAGGGAGGTGTAGGACCAGGTACTGTACACACCAGGTGGGTGAGGGAGGTGTAGGACCAGGTACTGTACACACCAGGTGGGGTGAGGGAGGTGTAGGACCAGGTACTGTACACACCAGGTGGGGTGAGGGAGGTGTAGGACCAGGTACTGTACACACCAGGTGGGGTGAGGGAGGTGTAGGACCTGGTACTGTACACACCAGGTGGGTGAGGGAGGTGTAGGACCAGGTACTGTACACACCAGGTGGGGTGAGGGAGGTGTAGGACCAGGTACTGTACACACCAGGTGGGTGAGGGAGGTGTAGGACCAGGTACTGTACACACCAGGTGGGTGAGGGAGGTGTAGGACCAGGTACTGTACACACCAGGTGGGGTGAGGGAGGTGTAGGACCAGGTACTGTACACACCAGGTGGGGTGAGGGAGGTGTAGGACCAGGTACTGTACACACCAGGTGGGGTGAGGGAGGTGTAGGACCAGGTACTGTACACACCAGGTGGGTGAGGGAGGTGTAGGACCAGGTACTGTACACACCAGGTGGGGTGAGGGAGGTGTAGGACCAGGTACTGTACACACCAGGTGGGGTGAGGGAGGTGTAGGACCAGGTACTGTACACACCAGGTGGGTGAGGGAGGTGTAGGACCAGGTACTGTACACACCAGGTGGGGTGAGGGAGGTGTAGGACCAGGTACTGTACACACCAGGTGGGTGAGGGAGGTGTAGGACCAGGTACTGTACACACCAGGTGGGTGAGGGAGGTGTAGGACCAGGTACTGTACACACCAGGTGGGGTGAGGGAGGTGTAGGACTAGGTACTGTACACACCAGGTGGGTGAGGGAGGTGTAGGACCAGGTACTGTACACACCAGGTGGGGTGAGGGAGGTGTAGGACCAGGTACTGTACACACCAGGTGGGGTGAGGGAGGTGTAGGACCAGGTACTGTACACACCAGGTGGGGTGAGGGAGGTGTAGGACCAGGTACTGTACACACCAGGTGGGGTGAGGGAGGTGTAGGACCAGGTACTGTACACACCAGGTGGGGTGAGGGAGGTGTAGGACCAGGTACTGTACACACCAGGTGGGTGAGGGAGGTGTAGGACCAGGTACTGTACACACCAGGTGGGGTGAGGGAGGTGTAGGACCAGGTACTGTACACACCAGGTGGGGTGAGGGAGGTGTAGGACCAGGTACTGTACACACCAGGTGGGTGAGGGAGGTGTAGGACCAGGTACTGTACACACCAGGTGGGGTGAGGGAGGTGTAGGACCAGGTACTGTACACACCAGGTGGGTGAGGGAGGTGTAGGACCAGGTACTGTACACACCAGGTGGGGTGAGGGAGGTGTAGGACCAGGTACTGTACACACCAGGTGGGGTGAGGGAGGTGTAGGACCAGGTACTGTACACACCAGGTGGGTGAGGGAGGTGTAGGACCAGGTACTGTACACACCAGGTGGGGTGAGGGAGGTGTAGGACCAGGTACTGTACACACCAGGTGGGTGAGGGAGGTGTAGGACCAGGTACTGTACACACCAGGTGGGTGAGGGAGGTGTAGGACCAGGTACTGTACACACCAGGTGGGTGAGGGAGGTGTAGGACCAGGTACTGTACACACCAGGTGGGGTGAGGGAGGTGTAGGACCAGGTACTGTACACACCAGGTGGGGTGAGGGAGGTGTAGGACCAGGTACTGTACACACCAGGTGGGGTGAGGGAGGTGTAGGACCAGGTACTGTACACACCAGGTGGGGTGAGGGAGGTGTAGGACCAGGTACTGTACACACCAGGTGGGGTGAGGGAGGTGTAGGACCAGGTACTGTACACACCAGGTGGGTGAGGGAGGTGTAGGACCAGGTACTGTACACACCAGGTGGGGTGAGGGAGGTGTAGGACCAGGTACTGTACACACCAGGTGGGGTGAGGGAGGTGTAGGACCAGGTACTGTACACACCAGGTGGGGTGAGGGAGGTGTAGGACCAGGTACTGTACACACCAGGTGGGTGAGGGAGGTGTAGGACCAGGTACTGTACACACCAGGTGGGGTGAGGGAGGTGTAGGACCAGGTACTGTACACACCAGGTGGGGTGAGGGAGGTGTAGGACCAGGTACTGTACACACCAGGTGGGGTGAGGGAGGTGTAGGACTAGGTACTGTACACACCAGGTGGGGTGAGGGAGGTGTAGGACCAGGTACTGTACACACCAGGTGGGGTGAGGGAGGTGTAGGACCAGGTACTGTACACACCAGGTGGGGTGAGGGAGGTGTAGGACCAGGTACTGTACACACCAGGTGGGGTGAGGGAGGTGTAGGACCAGGTACTGTACACACCAGGTGGGGTGAGGGAGGTGTAGGACCAGGTACTGTACACACCAGGTGGGGTGAGGGAGGTGTAGGACCAGGTACTGTACACACCAGGTGGGTGAGGGAGGTGTAGGACCAGGTACTGTACACACCAGGTGGGGTGAGGGAGGTGTAGGACCAGGTACTGTACACACCAGGTGGGGTGAGGGAGGTGTAGGACCAGGTACTGTACACACCAGGTGGGGTGAGGGAGGTGTAGGACCAGGTACTGTACACACCAGGTGGGTGAGGGAGGTGTAGGACCAGGTACTGTACACACCAGGTGGGGTGAGGGAGGTGTAGGACCAGGTACTGTACACACCAGGTGGGTGAGGGAGGTGTAGGACCAGGTACTGTACACACCAGGTGGGGTGAGGGAGGTGTAGGGGTGAGGGAGTGTAGGACCAGGTATTGTACACACCAGGTGGGGTGAGGGAGGTGTAGGACCAGGTACTGTACACACCAGGTGGGGTGAGGGAGGTGTAGGACCAGGTACTGTACACACCAGGTGGGTGAGGGAGGTGTAGGACCAGGTACTGTACACACCAGGTGGGGTGAGGGAGGTGTAGGACCAGGTACTGTACACACCAGGTGGGGTGAGGGAGGTGTAGGACCAGGTACTGTACACACCAGGTGGGGTGAGGGAGGTGTAGGACCAGGTACTGTACACACCAGGTGGGGTGAGGGAGGTGTAGGACCAGGTACTGTACACACCAGGTGGGGTGAGGGAGGTGTAGGTGTAAGGGAGGTGTAGGACCAGGTACTCTACACACCAGGCGGGTGAGGGAGGTGTAGGACCAGGTACTGTACACACCAGGTGGGGTGGGGACTTACACCAGGTGTGAGAGGTGGTGAGGGAGGTGTAGGACCAGGTACTCTACACACCAGCCGGAAGAGGGAGGTGTAGGACCAGGTACTCTACACACCATGTGGAGTGAGGGAGGTGTAAGGGTGAGGGAGGTGTAGGACCTGGTACTGTACACACCAGGTGGGGTGAGGGAGGTGTAAGGGTGAGGGAGGTGTAGGAACAGGTACTGTGCACACCAGGTGGGGTGAGGGAGGTGTAGGACCAGGTACTGTACACACCAGGTGGGGTGAGGGAGGTGTAGGACCAGGTACTGTAAACACCAGGTGGGGTGAGGGAGGTGTGTGTGTGTGTGTGTGTGTGTATGTGTATGTGTATGTATGTCTATTTCTGTATGTGTGTGTGTGCATGTAAATACTACTACTACTACTAATAATAATAAACGGTTTATTAAAAGAGTTGCAGCCGGTGGCTGAAAATATACAAACTTGCATGTGATTTAGACATAATAATATACATTCAATACATTTACAGGGATGTACAGTACATAAATCAGGAGCTGTTTATTATTTTAACAATAGATGGGATGGTTATCTTCTTATATCTATCAGTGCGGGCTCTTATGGGCTGAATTTTGTTGTACTGGCGGACTGCGCGAGGTGGGCGGGGAACTGTCGGTGGCAGTAGGTGGCGATGACGAGGATGGTGCAGTAGTCCACTGCCAAATCCTGCTAATGCGTGGTTGTGGAGGTCACTGAGGGATGGCATTTCCAGGGTGGAGAGAGCGTTTTTGTAGCCGGAGTAGTCTGCGCCGACCATGATTCTGCAGGCTCTCTTCTGTACCTTCTCTAGCTGACGTTGTTGGGTGGAGTTGAGAGAAGACGACCAGGCTGGTGACGCATACGTTAATTTGGGGAGAATAAATGCGTTGTAGATAGTCCTCAGCTCTGGCATGGGTGCCCCAAGTGACCTGAGTCGTTGTAGCATGTAGAGTCGGTACGAGGCTACCTTGATTGTGCTGTTTACTTGGGCCTTCCAGTCCAGTTTGTGGTCTATAGTTACACCCAGGGGTTTGGCAGACTGCACTAACTGGGGAGGATGGGCACCCACTGTGACTGCTGGAGCTAGCATTGGAGTGATGGCGGTATTGATGTGCATGACTACGGTCTTGGTGTGATGATGGTGACCTTGTTCTCCGTAGACTATGCCTGTAGCCTGTCCAGGGTGCCTTGTAGCGATGAGTAGTCCGGTGAGGTGTTGTCCACTGTAACCCCCTAGTGCAGCCATCCACGTACTTCCACCTGCGAGGAGTGTCCGATAGAGCGTGTGTGTGTGAGGCACACTCTAGTTTAGAGAGGACACACAGAGGACTGGAAGCCCCAGTCATAAGAGCTTGGCATCATGGGGAGCGTGACCTTCCCTCACCCACCACAAAAACCCCAAAGTGATGAAGGAGAGACTGGGGCCGCCTCTACCCCTTCATGACACTCCCAGGTAGTAAAGGAAGCCACTAACGCTGATACCAACCACCTGATGACAAGGTGTGATACTCGCTCCCCTATTGTGGGTCTAGAGAGAGAGGGAGAGAGATAGGGGTGGGTGTTTTGGGGGGGGGGGGGTTAGTGCCATAACTCACCCTGATGAATGGCCTTCCCCCGGGGATGATAACAAAAGACCAGCTGAATTTAGCATCGCCCTACACCCTTGACAAGAGGAAGAAGGTAAATGTATGGAGGTTCAGATGAGAATATTTTTATAGCACAATATATACACGACGAAAACTCAAATATCGTCTCGTAAATTATAAAGCAGGAGATTCATATTCTTTCCCGTTCCGTTCATTTCCTGCACTCGACATTTTAACCCTCTCATTGGCGCCAGGCCAATCACCTCCTCCCGCAGCGAGGCATTCCGAGCGATTGGCGGAGACCTCTGGCAACCAAGAATTGTGCGGCAGGCCCCACCCACTGTAGACGTGGCCCAGCCAATCGCCGCCTTTGCCAAAATTGGGTCAGGTGTTGTGAGGGGGCGGAGCGCCAGCCTCGCAAAATGACTGCAGCGCGGGTGATCGACCCTGACGGAGGACCAAAACTTGGCTACTACGTTTATGTTCTCAGCTCATCACCTCCTACACGCATCACCACGATTTTCTTTCACGAAATTTTGTTGGATTATATTTTTTTCGATCGAACAGAAAGCATCAAGAACCTATCCTTAAGCCCAGGCAGCGCAGGAGTGGGTGGGGAAATAGAGGCTGCTCCGCCGTCCCTGGGCTGTTATCCATTTATTGCAAGACATCGCTTTTACCTAATTTTCTTAGGTGTACGTGAACACTTTCCAGCCCGTTGTGGTATTTCTTAGTAGGACCAGTGGGCATCTTCAACTGAACCAACTGGCTACGTGAGAGTGAAGTAGGCACCCAGAAGCCCACAACTGCAACACTCTCTCTCTCTCTCTCTCTCTCTCTACCGATAATGTGGAGACGCATACATCCGCATACATCACAAACTTGTATTAAAGTTTTATCTTCAAAAAAAAAACTGAAAATCAAACGAAAGGACGTGAGCTTGAAAATAAACTGGGATTTGGGTCCAAGAAGCGGGAGCACAGTGAGGCAGCTTCCTGTAGTGACTCCTCGCACACAACCGTCCATCAAAAACACAACATCTTAACTCCTGAACATGTTGCTTTGTTTCACAATCATTTTCACATGTGCCATAATTACGCTTACGGCCATATTATTAAACAACATCTTCCCTTGAAGAATGTCTTCATATCGAAAGCCGTATTTTTAAATGCGAAGAACCTTTTAGTGCAGCGCACGACAGGGTGTGGTGGCATGGAAACGAACTAATTGCACCAAACTTTGAAGAGGTGGCTACTTTTCGTCACCCTCTTCATAATTATTTTGTTAGTTTTATTGAATATTTCTTGTCAATACGATTAACGTACAAAGAAACAGGTATTGGTAATTTTACAATTTTTTTTTTTACATTATTGGTTTTGCGGCCCATATTATGACAGTGCAAAAGCTGTTCCCTGTCCTAATACGACTTTCGTAAAAGCTGTGCTGCCTGTCAATTGTTATTGCCAAAGGCAAGCTGCTGTAGTCATCCCATCTTACTAACGCTAGTATTAATCTGGTAAGCACATTTACGGTAATTTATTAAGTTTTTTAGCAGTTTTATAAGTGAGTTTCTGTCAGGAAAATATAAACTAGTGACGCTCTTGCCTATAAATATTAATATGGATAGAGGCAAATATCACTGGGAGAAAATCATCTCAAAACTTTATGTTGCATATATTAATAAAGTAAGTCCATTTAAGTTACTTAATGCCAATTTTTAGCAGTTTTATAAGTGAGTTTCTATCTGGAAAATATAAACAGGGGAGGCTTATGCCTAGAAATATCAAAATGGGTAGAGGCAAATTTCACTGGGAGGGCATTATCACAAGGATGGTATAATATTACATACAAAAACACCTTTCATACAGTGGATCATGATATAATATGTGAAATACTGCAGGCTCTAATTTTTCATCACCAATTACATGATTTCGTTTTGGTAAACTTCCATTTAGCTGAATTAGGAGCATAATAAAACAAGTTCATTGGAAGCTGGAGTTTGAGTATTTAATGAAAATGTGCCTTAAGCATATATATTACAATATTTTGGCTAATACAGTATAGAGGACTTCACAGCAGCTTCCCCCGTCTCAGTAATAGTAAGTTCGCCCACGGCAAGTGATAATTTATGCTAGGTTAGGTTAACTTAACTTTACTTTAACTTATAAATACTCTAACACCTTTTCCAACATTTGCCATCAATACGACCGTCTCACTATAAAACATATTGAAATTGGGGCGTTTATAAATATGTTTTCTCTGAAAACAAAAATTTTTAACCTTAGAAAATATAATAAAGGCCATTTCCTATTATTTTATGCATTACTGTACATTATTATTTTTTTTAAATTACTTTGGAAACATGTGAAACTTTTTTTTCCCCGGTGTTTTTAACTAACAGGTTGAATTGGCAAAAGGAAATTTTTAGAAAAATGAATCGGGGAAATTGGATCTGGAATTTTTGGAATAAATTTGGAAACCAAGATGGACAAGCGGCACTGGCAAGGTTGGAGGAAATGCAGAGACAACGACACGGAAGACGACTCCGCAGAATTGTAGGTGACCTCATGAACCCATTCACAGCAATGAGCGATGCTGAATTTGTTGACCGATTTAGGCTAAGAAAGGAATTGGTTAACAGTATCATCCAAAAAATTCAGGAACAACTTCCTGTTGCCAATGATAGGAGAGGTAAGCAAAGTTCCATATGACAGATGGTACAGGTTATTTCTACTAAACGTGTATGTTTTAAACCATGGCCTATCCGGGTCAATATAAATAATACTAAAGCTACGTAATTATTACCACGTTAATCAATGCTTACATTATTTCATGTTGCTACTGTACTTGCTTCACACCTCGACCTTTCATCATGTGTGCTTCACAATATAGCCATAATGACTAGGGTCTTATTACCAGAAGAGGAAGGCGAAGAAGAATGGATGATTTGCATATAAACCCAAATATAGGTCAAATAAATATGCAAGGCAGGATTAAAAGGCAACAAGTCATCAGAGACCACTTTTGAATATTGTTTATACAGAGAATTACTTTTAGTTGTCCATCCTTTTAACTGGACAAGGAGGGTCATTTATGTCCGTTAAGGTCTCAGCAGTCCAGAGGTATAGTAATGCCTCTATGTAATACTGTATACAGCTACACTACAAGGTTTTGGCTGTTTGCAATACCTGTAGTTACATTCATGATATAAAGACAGGAGTTGATTTTTTAATGTGTTATCTATGTTAAGGTCCATATGGAGTTACTGTATTTATACACAGTTCTTTATTCTATTATGTTCATATGTAATTGGCAATAAGTGTAAAAAACTCACACTTCAATAGACTTTCAAAATGCATTTACTAAAAATTCATACTTGTCAAAACTGATGGCATTTGTAATATTTTTAGGAAACAAATATTTTTCTCTGTAGATCTTATTTATTTTGTACATATCAAACAATACTGTATTTATAATCAGGATTCTGCAACATTGTCAATATGTAAATTAGTATATAGTGAATTAAAATAAAATAAAAAAGGAAAATTGACATTACAAAGTCATTAACTAACCTATAAATTCAGTCAATTATGTTGCATTAATATTTATTCCCACCCAGTTGGTTATAAATATTAATGCAACATAAAATTAAGTTTTAAATGATACAATACCAAAGAATTTGTTGTTACCAAGACTCGCATGAAATTCGACTGAATATCATCCGCAATTTTTATTAAATCAGAACCACATTTATTAAAGCTGTTTCCCCCACCAACTCCTTGGTGTGAGCGGGCTTTGATCAATACAGTACAGTACTCTGACATTTTCTATTTTCACAATTTTCTGATGAAATATCCCAAGAGTTTTTTGTTTTAATAAATTATGGTACAGTAGTTAGGTAGCAAATCCCAGAAGTTATGTATTATGTACGTCAAGTTTAGTTGGGTATTAAAGAACTAATTTTAATTACTAAATGAAATTTTAGTTCGGTATTAAATACATACTTTTAATTATTAAATTAATTTCTATTTAGTTACTGTAGTGCGTACGGAAATAAATTTAAATTATAAATTAAATTATAGTTAGGTGTTAGATACTTATTTTGAAATAAATTAAACTATAGTAAGGTAGTAAATACAGACTATAAAGTACTAAATTAAACTATAGTAAGGTAGTAAATACAGACTATTAAGTACTAAATTAAATTCTAGTTCGTTACTGAAGTACATACGGAAATAATTTGAGTTATTAAATTAAATTATAGTTAGGTATTAAATAATTAATATGAAATATTAATTTAAATTATAGTTAGGTAGTAAATACATACTTTTAAGTAAATTAAATTCGGGTTAGTTACTGTAGTACATACGGAAATAAGTTTAATTACTAAATTAAATTATAGTTAGGTTTTAATTACTTAATTTAAAATGCTAAATTAATTTATAGTTAGGTAGTAAATATATAATTTTAAGTACTAAATAAAATTGTAGGTACCCACCGACTGGGAAGGGCGTGGAACCCCCCCCCCCCCTCCCCCCAAAGAAAAAATAAATAAATAAAAATAAAAAAAGATAAAAATCAAAAAATCCCGTCCCCCATCCACACCCATCCTGGGAGGTGGAGAATGGCACCATCCGTAAGGCGCCGACGGAAGGTGGCAGGACCCACCGACTGGGAAGGGCGAGGAATATCCCCCCTCATCCCCAACCCCCCCATCCCCCACCCCTTCCTCGCCCGTCCTGGGAGGTGGTGAATGGTACCATCCACCAATTACCCTTCCCAGTCGGTGGGTCCTGATGCCTTCCGTCGGCGCCTTACGGATGGTGCCATTCTCCACCTCCCAGGATGGGTGTGGAAGGGGTGGGGATGGGGGGATTCCACGCCCTTCCCAGTCGGTGGAGTGGGTCTGTCTCTGTCTGTGTATTTCTGTGTCTGTATGTCTATGTGTTTTTGTTTGTCTCTGTCTGTCTGTCTCTGTCTGTCTGTCTGACAGTCTCATTTTGTCTGTATGTCTTTCTGTCTATGTTTTTCTCGCCCTGTCTCTCTGTCATTCTTTCTCGCTCTGTTTGTCTTTCTCGCTCTGTCTGTCTTCTTCACTCTGTCATTTTCACTTTGTCTGTCTCTGTCTGACTGTGTGTCTGCGTCTTTCTCTGCCTGTCATATCTTTCTCACAATGTAGGGGTCTGTCTGTCTGTCTATCTGTATGTCTGCCTCTCCTGTCTACCTTTCGCATTCTGTCTGTCTGTCTTACTATCTCTGTCCATCTGTCTGTGTGTGTCTGCCTGTGTGTTTCTCAGTCTATCTGTCTTTGTGTCTCAATCTCTGTCTGTCTGTCTCGGCTTGTCTGTCTGTCTGGCAGACAGAGATATACAGACAAAGACAAAGACAGATACAGATTGAGACAGAAACAGACGGACAGAGACAGACAGATAGAAAGAGACAAACACACAGAGTGAGAAAGACATACAGAATGTGAAATACAGACGTACAGAAAGACAAAGTATGTCAGTCTGTCTGTCTTTCTCTGTTTATCTGCTTCTCTCTGTCTGTTTATCTCAGTCTGTCTCACTGTCTGTCTCTATCTGTGTCTCTGTGTCTGACTGTTTCTGCCAGTCTGTCTCACAATATTGATCTCTGTTTGTCTTTCTGATTTTCTGCCTCTGTTTTTCTGTCTGTCTGTCTTTCATTTGTCTGCTTGTGTCTGCCTGTCTGTCTTTGTCTGCTTGTGTCTGCCTGTCTGTCTTTGTCTCTGTCTGTCTGTCACAGATAAACAGACAGACAGACAGAAAGAAGCGGACACAGAGACACACAGACAGAGACTGAGACACACACAGACACAGACCAACAGACAGACAGAAAGAAGCGGACACAGAGACACACAGACAGAGACACAGACAGACATGACAGAGACCAACAGACAGACAGAGACCAACAGACAGACAGAGAGATTCCTACAAGTTGTTATTATTTCTTCTTTTACCAAAGTGTTCCTGTTGCTTAACAACTCAATCAGATACGTTATGGTTACGTGGTGAGTCAAGGGACAGTTGTCTGTTTCAGTTTGGGTGACAGCGGTCGAGCCTGAGAAGAGCGCCGGACCTTCTTATTTACGGCGATTCCTTCTTTATCTTGAGTTAGTAGCCAAGATTGTCTGTCTCTCCCTGTCTGCCTCTGACTGTCTGTCTGTCTCCGCTCGTCTGTTTGTCTGTCTGTATGTCTGTATGTCTGTGTCTTTCGGTGTGTTTGTCCGTTTGTCTGACGGTTTCTGTCTATTTCTGGGTGTCTGTCTGTTTAATGTCTGTCTGTGTCCGTCCGTCTGTCTGTTTTTCTAACTGTCTCTGTTTGTCTGTCTGTCTACAAATCCTCCCTAAGGAATCCTATCCTATAAATCAACATACCCGACCACCGCCCCCCCCCCAACAAAAAATAAATAAATAATTAACAAAATAAAAATAAATAAATAAATTAATAAATAAAAAAATAAAAAATAAAATAAAATGATAAATAAATACAATAAAATAAAATACCAACCAACCTCCAAACACAGCAACACCCCCCCCCCCCAGACAAAGCCGCACAGAAATACTTACAATTCTCCATACCCAACCTCAGCGACAACCCTCTCAATAGAAACAACCTAACGCAACAACTCCCTTCAACAAAAAACAGACAGAAAGACAGACAGACAGAACAGACAGCCAGAGACCGACATAGTGGAAAGACAGAGAGGCTGAGACAGAACGAGACAAACACAGACACAGACAGACAGTGACAGACATTGTAAAAATAGACTGGCAGACAGAGACAGACTGACGGACAGACAAACAGAGATACAAAGACAGACAGAGACTGAGAGACAGACGGACAGAGACAGTTAGACAAACTAGCTCTACCAAAGCACCAAGAGACGCCAACCCCAGTAAACAGAAACCCTCCTCCTGGTGTACATTAACACAGTATAACCTTTTTCTTCTATATTTTAAATTTATTTCTGTTCCTTCTTCGCCCCCCCCCCCCCCAGGCCCCGTTGTGGGTCGTTTGATCTGTACCCGGGTGGGCTAATTCCCATTAAAAAAAAAAGCAACTGGCTGGGCCCAGCCTCGAACTGGTCCCGGCGGTGCTAGACGTAGTTCGTCAGGCCACCGCCACGGGTCTACTGTCGGCTTTTGTGAAGGTGGTTTTGTTCTTTTTCTTTAATAATTCATATATTTTCGTAGTTTTTCTCAGGATTTGTATGAATTTATACTCCAATAGCAGAGTTACAATTGTTTTGAAGCTGTGTGTGGCCCTTTTACAGCCAATCTTGGCTACTAACTCAAGATACACTTGTGTGTGCGTGTTTGACTGTCGTGTGTATGAGTGTCGTGAATCATGAAGAAATTTTGCAAGAACCTATACCAAAACACATACAAAAGAATACCAAACAGTTATAAACAACAGCGAAACGGTAACTCTGCTATTTGAGTTTAAAATCACGTTAAGAACTGCGAAAATAAATCAATTATTGAAGAAAAACTGCAAAAATACCACATGTAACATAAATACAACTTCTGGAATGTTGATCAATGTCCCCCTGGCGGTGGCCTGGCGAACTAGGTACCACCGTCCAGCTCCGGCGGGACGAGATCGAGGCTGAACCCAGCCAGTTGCTCACTTGAACTTATCACTCGAGTGGGTGACAACACGAGTATGACAGTATTCCCCGCACTACCCTTCATGGGTAGTGATGTAGGCGACCTGTCATCTCGACACTAACAGAGTATGACAGTATTCCCCGCACAACCCTTCATGGGTGGGAGCTGTCATCTCGACCCTTGACTGAACTTGAATACGGCTACGAATATGGCTATAACTATGACTGCCCTCACCCTTCCTGGGAAGTGGAGAATGGTACCATCCGGTAGTTGGCAACGGAAGGTATCAGGACCCACCGACTGGGAAGGGTGTGGAATCCCCCCATCCACACCCCTCCTGGGAGGTAGAGAATGGTACCATCCGGTAGTTGGCAACGGAAGGTATCAGGACCCACCGACTGGGAAGGGTGTGGAATCCCCCCATCCCCCATCCACACCCATACTGGGAGGTGGAGAATGGTACCATCCGGTAGTTGGCAACGGAAGGTATCAGGACCCACCGACTGGGAAGGGTGTGGAATCCCCCCATCCACACCCATACTGGGAGGTGGAGAATGGTACCATCCGGTAGTTGGCAACGGAAGGTATCAGGACCCACCGACTGGGAAGGGTGTGGAATCCCCCCTTCCCCCATCCACACCCATAGTGGGAGGTGGAGAATGGTACCATCCGGTAGTTGGCAACGGAAGGTATCAGGACCCACCGACTGGGAAGGGTGTGGAAGCCCCCCATCCCCCCCCCATTAGGGTGTGTCAATTTTGTCAACATGTTTAAAATCAAATTTGGTAGTCAAAATATTGTGCCTCTTTATGTCTAAACTTGAGATTAGCAAACAAAAATGAATTGAAATAACCCTCACCTACATCAATTATACCTTAAAGTTTCAAATATCAGTATTTCAACAAATTAATGAGACTTGATTAGAATTATTCACTTGATATTAACTAATCTCATGTAAGCATATGGATTATGGAGTATTTTATGGTTCTATAGCTTGTGTACAATATGCATGTCAGAACATGAACATGAACAGGCTCTCCGTGTGGGACAGTTTAATTCTTGTTTTGACTTGTACCAAGCGTGAGGATAAGGCGCCCGGCTCACTCTCCTTCTAGATATCATAGACGGTGGTTTGCTCTCATTGCACTTGCACCTACTCTACCAGACGAATTCTACATTTTAATTATTGTAAGTAGGGCATATTGATTGTCGCAGTTACTTATATCATTGTATAAAACATTATGTTCTAAGAAATTATTATGTTATTTCTGTTACAGCATTTTTGATAAACAAATTGATATTTTTTGAAACAACAATTGAATTATGAAACATTGAAATATTTTTCTATTTGTCAGATAGTGTGAAGATGTCAAAATTGAAGACAAGAAGTCACTTGTCAACCCACTTGAGCCTGCTAGTTGGTAAAGGGAAGGAGCTTCCTGTATCAGAACTTCCAACAGTGAGAGACATGCTAAGATTAGGGTTACTCCTTCGAGAAAAAAATGCAAAGGACAGAAGGAACTATACAGATAAAGAACTCATAAATGACATGATAGTCCCTCTTCTGCATCAATGGACAAAAGCTAATGCACTATTCAAACCACCTGTGATTAATCAGTGTCGAACTATTGAGCTAAAACTAACGAAATTATGGCACAAAGCAGTTGAAACATCACTTGGTAAAGGAAACTTGGCCAGGAAAAATGAATTTCTGCACACACTTGATACTCTGTTTGACATTTTGACCTGCAAGTGCTCCATACAATTATGTTCTGAATCCAACTGTTCTCACTCAGGTAAGAGAGAAAATAATTCCCACATTGATTGTGGTTGTCCTCGTGAAAAGAAGATCCCTGTTTTAGAGCTTGAATTTATAAAGGCACAGAGGACAAAGGCAGAAGGCCAAGGAAGTATGCAAATGGGTTCAATAGATTATTCAGAAACAAAGAAGCAGATTGCTAATGCCAAGAAGAGAGAACAAATCCGAGAGAGGGAACAAAAGAAGAAAATGAAGAGTGAAGAAGCCATCCAAAGAGAGGAAGAGCTGTGTCAAGATGTTTATCACTTCTTTGATAGTTCTTCTGATGAACAGGAAGCAACATCAGATGATAGTTCCAAAGAGCCATCTGAACCTTTACCAAAGAAAATGAAATACAACACAAGAAATATTTCAAACATTGCTTTAGCTAGTATTCGCCACCATGCTGGACTTCGTGAGGCTGCAGAAATTGCAACTGCCGCTTGGATAGATGCAGGCCTCATCAGCCGAGAGGATGTATCTTTGGTGATAGATCATAATAAAATTAGAAGAGCACAAGAAAAAATAATGAAGGAAATATCTGATCAGCATGAAAAAGATTTAAGCGAGGGAGGGCTCTCCTGTCTTTTGTTTGATGGAAGAATAGATGACACAAAAGTTTTGCTAGAAGTAGAGGGAGTGAACAGAAAGTTTCCAGGTCTCATCAAAGAAGAACACTACTCTGTCTGTTCTGAGCCTGGTGGTCGGTTTTTGTTTCACTTTGCTCCCGAAACTGAAGTAGAAGGGAAGAAACATGCAGAGGTCATTGCTGATCATATTTTATGTTGGGTTCAGGAGAGAGGACTTGGCAGTTCACTGCAGGCTGTTGGTGGAGATTCAACTGCAGTGAACACCGGATGGCAGGGGGGTGTAATGACGCATTTAGAGAAAAAACTAGGAAGAAGACTTGTTTGGATTGTATGTGATTTACATACAGGCGAGCTACCTCTTCGTCATCTCATCCAGGAACTTGATGGTCCTACAAAGAGCAACAACAAGTGGTCAGGTCCCCTTGGCATCATGCTGGATGAAGCAACACAACTAGAAATAAATACAACCTTTCCAAAGGTCAAAGTTGGCCCTCCCCTTCCGGCGTTGTCTGAAGGAGTCATCAAAGATCTCAGCACAGATCAATCCTATGCTTATCGTATTGCCCAAGCAATAAGATCAGGAGAAGTGCCTCAGTCATTGGCTCTCTTGGAGATTGGACCTGTCAGTCACAGCCGTTGGTTAACTACAGCTCTTCGTTTCTGCAGGATTTGGATTTCCAAACACGAATTGAAGGGCAAAGTGCTGAAGAATTTGAGGTTAATTGTTGAATTTATTATTGGAGTTTATCTTCCCCAGTGGTTTAGTGTGAAACTTAATCCTATGTGGGTGGATGGGCCCAATCACCTTTTGTTTCAATTGCAGCTAGTAAGAACACAGAGGAAGGTAGTGAGGGACATCGTGTTACCTGTGGCAAGAAGGTCCGCTTGGTATGCTCGATCAGAAGCAGTTTTGCAAGCAATGCTTTGCAGTCAATGTACCAATCTCCGAACCGAGGCTGTAGAAGTCATTCTAAAGATTAGAGGAACGCTAATAGATGACGACCAGTTGGGAGACTGTTCGTTTCATTCAAGAAAAGTTCCCCCAATAAACGTCAATGCCACCAAATTGTCAGAATTGGTTGACTTGAGTTTGGAAGTCTTAGAGCCACCATTGACAACAAGTCTAACTAGCCAAGAATTGAGAAACCTTAAAGAGACTCCAATGCAGGTGCCGAAGTGGCCTTCCCACACTCAAAGTGTGGAGAGATGTGTGAAAATGGTCACAGAAGCAGCGGGCCATGTTTACAGCCACGAGAGGCGAGAAGGTTACATCAAAGCACAAATAGCAAGCAGACTACTGATGACAAGAAACCAAAGCAAAGAGAGTATGAAGGCATTGGTTACTTTCAAATAGACTACGGATAATAAAATATAATAATTTGAAACTTGAAACAGTAACATGTGTGCAAACGCTGGTTATGTTATAAATTCACAAATATGTACATTTAAAAATCCATTTGATGTAGGTAGGACTTATTATAAAAAAAAATTTATGCCAGAATATTGTTTTGCATGCTTAAAGACTACAATAAATTGCTACCAAATTACTCGATTTTCAATTTAGCCAGTTCACCCCCTAAATTGACACACCCTACCCCCCATCCCCCTCCCCCATCCTCGCCCATCCTGGGAGGTGGAGAATGGTACCATCTGTCAGGCGCCGACGGAAGGTATCAGGACCCACCGACTGGGAAGGGCGTGGAATCCCCCCCATCCCCCAGCCTCGCCCATCCTGGGAGGTGGCGAATGGTTCCATCCGTCAGGCGCAGACGGAAGGTATCAGGACCCACCGACTGGGAAGGGCGTGGAATCCCCCCCATCCCCCCTCCCCCATCCTCCCCCCCCTTCCTGGGAGGTGGAGAATGGTACCATCTGTCAGGCGCCGACGGAAGGTATCAGGACCCACCGACTGGGAAGGGCGTGGAATCCCCCCCATCCCCCATCCCCCAGCCTCGCCCATCCTGGGAGGTGGTGAATGGTACCATCCGTCAGGCGCAGACGGAAGGTATCAGGACCCACCGACTGGGAAAGGCGTGGAATCCCCCCCATCCCCCTCATCCCCCCTCCCCCATCCTCGCCCATCCTGGGAGGTGGTGAATGGTACCATCCGTCAGGCGCAGACGGAAGGTATCAGGACCCACCGACTGGGAAGGGCGTGGAATCCCCCCCATCCCCCCCACCCCCCATCCCCCATCCTCGCCCATCCTGGGAGGTGGTGAATGGTACCATCCGTCAGGCGCAGACGGAAGGTATCAGGACCCACCGACTTTGGAAGGGCGTGGAATCCCCCCCCAACCACCCCATCCCCCCCATCCCCCTCCCCCATCCTCGCCTCTCCTGTGAGGTGGTGAATGGTTACCATCCGTCAGGCGCAGACGGAAAGTATCAGGACCCACCGACTGGGAAGGGCGTGGAATCCCCCCCCCCCCCCCCATCCCACCCATGCCCCCCCATCCCCCTACCCCATCCTCGCCCATCCTGTGAGGTAGTGAATGGCTACCATCCGTCAGGCGCAGACGGAAGGTATCAGGACCCACCGACTGGGAAGGGCGTGGAATCCCCCCCCCCCATCCCCCTCCCCCCGCCCATCCCCCTCCCCCATCCCCCATCCTCGCCAATCCTGGGAGGTGGTGAATGGTGCCATCCGTCAGGCGTAGACGGAAGGTATCAGGACCCACCGACTGGGAAGGGCGTGGAATCCCCCCCCCCCCCCCCCCCATCCCCCTCCCCCATCCTCGCCCATCCTGTGAGGTAGTGAATGGTTACTATCCGTCAGGCGCAGACGGAAGGTATCAGGACCCACCGACTGGGAAGGGCGTGGAATCCCCCCCCCCATCCCCCTCCCCCCGCCCATCCCCATCCCCCATCCTCGCCAATCCTGGGAGGTGGTGAATGGTGCCATCCGTCAGGCGTAGACGGAAGGCATCAGGACCCACCGACTGGGAAGGGCGTGGAATCCCCCCCCCCCATCCCCCTCCCCCATCCTGTGAGGTGGTGAATGGTACCATCCGTCAGGCGCAGACGGAAGGTATCAGGACCCACCGACTGGGAAGGGCGTGGAATCCCCCCCCCCCCCCCCCCCCCATCCTCGCCCATCCTGTGAGGTGGTGAATGGTACCATCCGTCAGGCGCAGACGGAAGGTATCAGGACCCACCGACTGGGAAGGGCGTGGAATCCCCCCCCCCCCCCATCTCCCCGCCCATCCCCCATCCTCGCCCATCCTGGGAGGTGGTGAATGGTACCATCCGTCAGGCGCAGACGGAAGGTATCAGGACCCACCCACTGGGAAGGGTGTGGAATCCCCCCCATTCCCCCCATCCCCTCACCACATCTCCTCACCACATCCCCTCACCACACACACACAAGTCATGTATATCCACAATGGAAACGTGTGGATGGAGCAGCTTAGCCTCTCTCTGTCCATGTAATTCAGTTGCCTCTGAAGATGTCTTGAATAAAGACGAAAGCTCCGTTGTTTCCATTTTCCCGTGTGATTTTATCAAGATATATATATTCTACTACCTGCTGGCTGGCGTTACCTGGTGTCTTAAAACGCTTTCTTACCTGTAGCTTTGACATTTACCTGTTGTGACTGTATGCTCCTACACTCACTCACTCACTCAATCGCTAACTCACTCATTCACTCACTCACTTATTCACTCACTAACACACGCCTACTCACTCACTCACACAAACCTCTCTCTCTCTCTCTCTCTCTCTCTCTCTCTCGCCATAACACAAGACACTGACACAATCACCATCACTCCACCATTATCACCATCACACTACCACCACCATACCATCACAATTACATTACGATCTTCATCACACTACCTTCACTATCACGCCACCATTGAACTATGTTTAAAATGGTAAGTTAAAATAATATTTTGTTAATTACTTCCTATTTTATAATTATGTTAAATGAATAATAAAATGATATTAATATTCTTACTCCAGCTTCATCAGAGATCTTACCAGCGTCATTTGCTTACCCTAGCATTTTTCTCACGACACGCCACTGACACCTACGGTTCGTGTTTGAGACAAAATATCTGGCAACCTGTAATTTATGTTTTACTCCTACATATATGTTGTAAATACATTTGTTGTGAATGTTTTACTCGTGTCTTGTGTTTATATTATACGTTATATATTGTATCCAATGGTAGTAAACTTGTTGCCGAATGGGATTGCAGTTATCGTACAGCTTCCTCCTCCTCCTCCTCCTCCCCCACTTTTTCTCATACCCTACTTTTTTTTTTACTGATGTTTGGATTAGTAAAGGAAGGAAGACTAAATAGAAGAATAAAGAAGGGGAAACAGAAAATAGTTAGAGATAACGGACGGACTAGGGGATTAAAGGTAGCGCCCGTGGACGGATGGACGTAAACATTCTATACATGATCAATTATATTTCCCTGCGTCAGGCCAGGTGGCGCGGGGGTCGGGAATAAAAGTGAGCAAGAGTGAGTCAGTATCGTTTGAATATTTATGTATTTATTTATTGTAACTGTTATTAAAAATGTTGGCGTTGTAACTGGTTGATGTATGATGTATATTGTACAGTAGTATTTAGTTTCAACACATGTAGTAAAAATTAACGATAATACCAAAAGTGTAATTGTTAAAAACGATTTGCAAACCAGCAGTTACAGATAGCGAAGAGTTATTTGTTAATGAGCGGCGTCTGGGGTGGCGTCGGCAAGCGCTTGTATGTTTTTTTTTCCTAGGACGAAGAATGATACACGGCGGCCCAGAATAGTTACTTGAAAAAAAATCTATCAAGAAGACAATTTCGAATAAATTTGTCATATACTGTACATATACATTATACAGTTTATACATATTCAACTTTTTATCACACATAGCCTTATCGTTGACCATCCTGGGTAAACAATTCCTGCTTCAGCTGATGTCTGGTCCGTCATTGTTGGCTTGACCTGTGGACGAGAAGTACCGGATTTTTTTTTTTATCTTTACTTGACGTTGATGGCGGAACTTATGAATCTAGTGAAGAACTTGGATCATATGAAGATCCTCCCTCCCCGAACCTACTTGGGGGGGAGGATCTTCATTTGATCTAGCCTGGGGGGGAGGATCTTCATATGATCAAGCCCAGTCGCGCTCATCTGAAGATCCACCCCCCCTAACCAAACCAAACCAAACCTAACCAAACCAAACCAAACCTAACCTAACCCCCAAACCTACTTGGGGGGGGAGGATCTTCATATAATCTAGCCTGGGGGGGAGGATCTTCAGTTGGATACTTTGGGGGGGAAGATCTTCATATGATCCAAGAACTTATGTGTGGTTGATCATAGTGCAAAGGAAAATACGCTTACAAGAATACAGATAAATTTACGAGTGTTTAAGTGACTTGAGGGGGCATGGAAGCAGCCTTTTTGCTCGAGTGAACTTTTGAGCCGGTGAACATTATGTCTTATGGGGACTCTGTGTTGAAGAAAATTGTCTGGTGTTAACTAAATGTAATACTAAAAGTGGCGTCTTGTAGTGAAGGGGTTAGTGGAGGTACAGTATTAAGTTATGGAAGTGAACACATCGGTTTAGAAACTAAACACAAGACTCTTGAAGTGGTGGAACAGACACTCTTCCTCAATAAAGGTAAGGGATTGAAATTTTGGATCACCTGTAGTTTCCCCACCCCCCTCCGGCATAATTAACCTTAAGATTAACTTAACCTAACCCTACCTCTATCAAGGTAACGTTAGGGTATTCACTTATCAGGCGAATGGAGCTGGTAGGTCTAATCTTCAGGTGACCCGAAAATTTGCCACAGCAGAAAATTGTCAAGGTCTCATTATGTAATTATCAGTGTTTCCTGCCGTTAATATTACTGTAGTGATTATTAAGGTTCTCTACCGGCCACGATTGTTGAGGAGTTTATCTTAACTTAATAGATGGGGAAGTTATGAGTCAATGAGAGATGGAAACTGAGGGTGTGAGGAAGAGATATTTGTCTGACTGTAAAATGTTGTCAAGTTACGTCACCTCTGCCGCAACAACAAGTATGATGGGAAATAAATCATCATTGATCTGTTCACTTGCGTTAATTAATTTCCTTTAACTAGAGATTTAAGGTCATTAATTTGCCTGAATTTGAAATGTAAGTTAATTAATTTGCTTTAACAATGGATTCAAGTTAATTGATTTTACTTAACCGCAGATTAATGTAATTAACTTGTAATTGGGGATATACGTTAATTAATTTGCTTTAACTAGGGCTGTTAGAACTTGAATTTCCTAGTTAAGGGACAAAAATATTTACGAGCACTTTCACTGTCTGACTTGAGATACGAGTAAAAGATGGCGTCGAAATTACACTTGGCCTCTACTGTATCTATAACGATTCTTGGTAAAGTATTTGTGTAAGTTTTGAGTTAATGGAGAGAGAGGGAGAGGAAAAGAAGCGGGAGGAAAGGAAAAAACTGGGAAATAAGAATACTGTAGAGAAGTAAGAATGGAGAGGGGGAGGAGGGAGAGAAAGGGAATGGAGGAGACAAAATGTGTGAGAAAGAAAGGAAGGAGTAGGGAATGGGAGAGAAACGAGGGAATGAGGGCCAGGAGATGTGACTGGGGAAGTAAGTGGCACAGTGACTGATAAAGAGTGACTGGCGGGGACTGACTAACTGTTTTAGTGAGACTGTCTGGCGTGGTGGTGGTTTTGCCGTCGCTACAACAATGTGTCCAAGGTTCGCTCCCCAGAAACTTTTGTCTCTCCACTTCCTGTGTTTACACCACACACGTCCAACACCTGTTGCTTGTTCTTGTTTCTCTTACTCTTGTTCTTGTTGTCCTTTTTTCTTGCTCTTGTTGTTGTTCTTGTCCTTGTTGTTTTTATTGTCCTTGTTCTTCTTACCCTTCTTCCTCGTCCTCCTCACTTCATCATCCTCACTCCTCCTGCTTCCTCCTCCACCTGCTCACTCCTGCTTCCTCCTCCACCTGCTCACTCCTGCTTCCTCCTCCTCCACCTCACTCTTGCTTTCTCCTCCTCCTCACTCCTTCCTCTTCTTCACTTCTCCCCTTCCTCCTATTCCTTCTCACGCTTTTCTCCCATTCTCCTCCTCTTCCTCCAGCACACCTTCCACCCCCTCCTCAGCCTTCCTCTCCTTCCACCCTTCTCCCTTCCTCCTTCTCAACCCTTCCTCCTCCTACTTATTTCTGTATTCATTCTCCTCCTCCATCTCTTCTTTTTCGTCTTCATTGTTTACCTAATTTCCTTCCTCCTTGCTTCTTGTCCCTCCTTTGTTTCTTAAAGTTTCTTCTTCTTCTCCTCCTCCTTCTCCTCCCTATTCTTCTCTAGATGCTGTTACTATGAGAGACGCTGTTACTATGAGAGATGCTGTCTAGATGCTGTTACTATGAGAGATGCTGTCTAGATGCTGTTACTATGAGAGATGCTGTCTAGATGCTGTTACTATGAGAGATGCTGTCTAGATGCTGTTACTATGAGAGATGCTGTCTAGATGCTGTTACTATGAGAGATGCTGTCTAGATGCTGTTACTATGAGAGATGCTGTCTAGATGCTGTTACTATGAGAGATGCTGTCTAGATGCTGTTACTATGAGAGATGCTGTCTAGATGCTGTTACTATGAGAGATGCTGTCTAGATGCTGTTACTATGAGATGCTGTCTAGATGCTGTTACTATGAGATGCTGTCTAGATGCTGTTACTATGAGAGATGCTGTTACTATGAGATGCTGTTACTATGAGATGCTGTTACTATGAGAGATGCTGTCTAGATGCTGTTACTATGAGAGATGCTGCCTAGATGCTGTTACTGAGAGATGCTGTTACTATTAGAGATGTTGTCTAGCTGCTGTTCCTATGAGAAATGCTGTCTAGCTGCTGTTCCTATGAGAAATGCTGTCTAGCTGCTGTTCCTATGAGATATGCTGTCTAGATGCTGTTACTATGAGAGATGCTGTATTGATGCTGCAATATACAGTACGTACACAGCAAACGTTACGTAACTATTTCTAGGAACAAGAGGTGATCGTCCGTGAAGATGCATCACGTGTAGTCTAAATGCATTAGGGGGAGTGAGGTTGCACACGGTGGTCCAGGCGGAATTGCAATATCAAAGGGAATCAATCAGTGTTGCATTCTCGTTTGTGAGGTTAATTACTGCCATCTGGCCTGTGTAATATACCTTTTGGCTGGAGAATATCTGAGAGGTGTGGTGTTCTGAAATTATTACAAGATGGGTTAGGTAAAGTTACGGTGGGTTAGGTTTGGATAGGTTAAAGCGGATAGGTTGTGTAAGGTTTTTTTGGTAGGTTAGATTAGGTTGAGTTTGGTTTAGATAGGTTAAGATAGGTTACGGTAACTTAGGTTAGGGATGATTAGGTTAAGGTGGGTTAGGTTAGGCTAGGCTTGACTAGGTTAGTTTGGGTTAGGTTAAATTAGGTAAATATGGGTTAAGTTAGGATGGGTTGTTTGGGCTGGTTGCGTTACGTTCACTTAGGTTAGGTTAAAGTGTATTAGCTTCAAGTTGGATAAGGTAGGTTAGGTTAGGTTTGGTTAAGGTAGGTTGGGTAAAGTGGTTTGGGTTGTATTATGTTAGATTGAGGTAGATTAGATTTAAGTTTAGTTAGATTAGGTTAGGATGGATTAGGTTAGGTTGGATTAGGTTAGGTTAAAGTGGGTTAGGTTATATCTCACCATCACAGCACCATAACACTATAACTCTTCACCTTGAACAGAAACTCTCCCCACCTGGCCTGCCACCTCCTTCCTCCCCCCTCCTACCCATCCCCCTCCTCCCCCTCCCCCCTCTTGAAGGGCGTGTAAATGTAGTAGCCAGGGCGTGTAACTGTAACATGCAGGGCGCGTAGATCCTGGGCGGGTGTGGAACCTCAACATCCAAACACTCTAGATCCGGGTACGTATCAAGAGCCTGAATCTTCATTAAATGTTGAGTGACTGAAGAAAATTACACGTTTACGAATGTGTTAATGTTTATCAACCTAAACTTGACACAGGTGAGCCCTTAGCCCCTAGACCAATGGCCATTCTGAAGTGGTGCCCCTTCTTTTATCTCTCCCTGCCTCTGGCCCCCACACTTCCCCACTCCCCCCTGCTATCTGGCCCTCACACTTCCCCCTGCTACCTGGCCCTCACACTTCCCCTGCTATCTGGCTCCTCACACTTCCCCTGCTATCTGGCCCTCACACTCCCCCCTTGCTATCTGGCCCTCACACTCCCCCTGTTCTTCTAGGTTACTCCCAGACGCTCCGTAGCCTCGTATTTTAGACTCCTGATGAGAGTTTGACAATAACCAGCGTGAGGCAGCTGGTTCTCGCGGTGTGGGTTATGACTCCAGGTTGAGAATGAATTTATTGTCTCGAGCAGGAAAGATCTCTAGTGGCCGGATTCCCTTGAGACTTGCCAGATGTGTCCGTTTCCCCGTTACGTGTGGCCTGAGAACACTCGGTAAGTTACAGTCAATCTGGGTGTAATTTCGGAGCTATTTGAGGGCCATTAACTGTGTGTTTTAACGTTAAGTGAGTCAGATAAATAAGGTTCTGTGATCACCAGTTACAACCAGGTGAAAACGGATCACGTGAAGGCTAGACCACAATCTTATTTCACCTGATGATTAAACACCTTAACGGTACCTGGAGGCGCTGAGCTATGGTAGTTTAGTTTACTTTAGACTAAGTTAGGTTAGGTAAGGTTAGGCGAGATTAGATTAGGTTATATTAGGTAAAGTTAGATTAGGTTAGTTTAATTTAGACTATGGTTAGGTTAGGTTAGGTTAAGTTAATTTAGGGTGTTTAATCAAGTGAATTAAACTAGGGTGCCTAATCTTCATGTGATCTGAGGGGAAAGCTATGTCGAATAAGTATGTGTGTGAGAGAATGTGGTCTTAGAGTGGATGTTTGTGTGTCGCCAGGAAGCGTGAAAAACGGTGTTGTTGATTCTTCCATCCGCACAAGAAGCTGGGTAAGTGTGACGTGTGTGTGACCTAGGCACGTGGATCAGACCTGCCTCCAGGACACATCCATATTCCCTAACAGGCGCAACTCACGTCTATACTTGTTATTTGCTCTTCTAAGTGACCTCTGACCCGATTCGACCCCACCCCACCCACCGACGTTGTCTCCTGAACCGCTACGAGGAGGCAAAGTATACGACTCCCTAAGGCGGGTTCACCACAATGGCAGAAGTCCACAGGTTGATCATATAATTGCTGGGGGGGGGGGGGGGGAATCGTGACCTTTTGAACCTCTAACTAGGGGGTTCAATTACTTACCAGGCGACTGAAGTCAAGAGACGAACTGGGGAAATTTTCTTCACAGGGGTAAATAGATGAGAGAGATGATACGCCCCTTTTATCTCGTCGATTTTGTCAATTTGCGTCATCATCCTCGACGTTAGCGGGATTATACGTATCATTTTCTTATTACCCGCTTCCATCACCTTCATCATCATCCTCCTTCCCTGGCGTCATCATTATCATTATTATCATTATCATTTTCTCCGTCGTCACTCAACCCATCATAATGAGTTTTTGGAGAGTTCAGCCGTCATTATCCATTACATCATTATCACTACTACTTATTATTTCCATCTTCTTATTCTTCTTTTCATCCTCCTCCTCCTCCTCCTCCTCCTCTTTCTCTTCTTCCTCCTCCTCTTCCTCCTTATAAATTCCTCATTTCAACATCGAGAGTTTCGGGAATTCAGTCACCATCCTCTTTATGGTGTATGGCTGCCTTCATTATCTTCACCATTCATCAGTAGTGTCATCGTTATCCAAGTGTCGTGAGAACCATCATCATTACCGCCACCATTATCACCATTATCCTCACCATCACCAAGTAACTAAAACTCTTAATATCATCACCACAACTACCATACACCACTAGCATTACTCTCACCATTCATCACCATCACCCTCATTCACCATCTCCTCCATCCCTTCACCATTCACATTTCATTACCCCCACATTCTCCACCATCTCATTCGCCTCCCATTACCACACCACACCACACCACACCTAAGGCCCCACCCTCAATACTCTACCTCTTTTCCCTACCACTCCTCCCTTCCCCATCACTTCACCCCTCTTCCCTCCTCCCCACCCCACCATCACCACACTCCTCCTCTCCCCCCACACTATTACCACACCCCTCCTATCTCCCCTTCTATCACCGCACCCATTCTTCCACACCCCACTATCACCACACCCCACCACCCATCACCAAAGTCATCACTCTGACCAACACATCATGATGGGTGATGTGGGAGGTGTGTAATGTGAGGTTGGTTGACCATCTTAATGCCGGGGTGTTCTGCGTGTGTCTCGCTGCCTGGGTTCCTGTTTTTACTTCTCCTCTTCTCACTCTTTTTTACATTTTAATTTGTGTGTGTTTGTGTGTGTGTGTGGGGGGGGGGGGGGGGCCACACACCTTACCCCCGCCACACTCCTCACACTTTCGCCGTCACTCCTTTACACAGTTTATGATAATTTACGCCCATAGGTTGCTCTCAGAATGGTGTGGGTGTGGTGACAGGTTACCCTCAAGCGTCCACATGTGTCTCCCAACACGGTGTGCGTTGGGTGACAGACCACCCACACAACTACTCAAACACCCACATGTGGTTCCCTCACCCCACCCACTCACGCCCACATGTAGCCACCAGTATGGCATGGGTGGGGTAACAGGCCACCCATTCGTGCCCGCATGTGGTCCCCAGCATGGTGTGGGTGGGGTGACAGACCACCCACACACCCACTCACGCCCGCATGTGGCCCCTGGCATGGTGTGGGCGGGGTGACAGGCAGAGAGTTACGGGCGTCAGGGGCCAGCGGTCCTCGTGTTTTGTTTCATAGACAAAAACACCAAGAAAACTATTTTTTCTTAGTCCCCGCGGGAGTCGAGCGTTTTTTGTTGATGTCGGCTGTGTCTATTTGTTTGTTTGTGCAGGGAGTTGTTGTCGGTCGTGTTTGTTTGTTTGTGTAGGAGGTGAGTGAGGGGGGAGGAAGGTGGAGGTGGTAATTTTAAGCTTAGATGTCCTTGAAATTCGTAGTATTTAAAAGAATTTTGCCTTCGTGTGTATGGAATGTTTATAATTTAATTAGTTTATTAAGTTATGTATATTATAATATCCACAGCCATGTTACCCTAATAATGTATATAGAGTCATATATCACGAGTATATCTGGGGCGAGATATTTAATTACTTAGGAAAAATTAAAAGAAACTATGAAGATAGAGGTGAATGAATAGATCACTAATTATTTTCCTAATGGAGACTTGATGAAGTATCTGACGAGTCACTTAATCTACGACAATATTTTAGTCGATTCTCCAATGTTAGTCGGGTAATTTTTTTTTCTACCGGGGCTTTAAAACGTATCTGTCTGACTCTTATAGTAGTTAAAATGGTGTCGATGTATCACTGAGACTCTACCGTAACTAAATTTATTGTTATTCTCTCCGTTTAATTCCTTGAGTAGGATGATTTACCCCGAGTACAATGTCATCTTACTTAAGGGAATATGTCGTACTCTGGGGGGGGGGGGGGGTTAATTATTTGTACTCTAGGGGTTAAGTAATCGTACTCAGGGGTTAAGTCATCGTACTCAAGGGTTAAGTCATCGTACTCTAGGGGTTAGGTCGTCGTACTCTTGGGGCTAAGTCGTCGTACTTTAGGAGTTAAGTCGTCGTAATGTAGGGGTTAAGTCATAAGAAAATAGGAATGGAGGAAACTGCAGTGGGCCTAGTGGCCCATACTGGGCAGTCCCGTTTGCACCCAATCTCTATCGCTCAATTATATCCATCCAACCTATGTTTGAAGCTATCCAGCATATTCGAGTTAATGATGATCGTACTCTAGGGGTTAAATCATAGGTACTCTCGGGGCTAGGTCGTCGTACTCTAGGGGCTAGGTCGTCGTACTCTAGGGGCTAGGTCGTCGTACTCTAGGGGCTAGGTCGTCGTACTCTAGGTCGTCGTACTCTCGGGGTTATGTCATCGTTCTCATAGGATTAATGTTGATGCCTCACCTTTAAGGGATGTAATTAAAGTCAATTAAATATAATAAAATAATTAAATATACCGAAAATATACCCAAATAAACGAGTAGGTTAGATAAAATAAATTAATACACCAGCAACATAAACAAAAAATACAATGACAAATAAATATAATAGAAATAAAAAAAGAATAAATTATCACATCAATATTTGTTCCTCAGTTGAACACCATCATCTTGACTCACCTGAAGAAGTTCTCGACCAAGTCATTTGGAGATGAAAGTGTTGACAGATGTGTGTTTATACCCCTCCCCAGTCTCTGTCCCCAGTAACAGTCACATCACTCATTAATTTTCTGTCTGTCTGTCTGTACCAACACTGCCGGGTGACCGCTTCTGGTGTGGAGCAGGTCAACGCCTGTTGACCTTTAACCCAACATGACTGTATTAATAGGGTGTGTCAATTTAGTGGGTGAACTGGCTAAATTGAAAATCGAGTAATTTGGTAGCAATTTATTGTAGTCTTTAAGCATGCAAAACAATATTCTGGCATAAATTTTTTTTTATAATAAGTCCTACCTACATCAAATGGATTTTTAAATGTACATATTTGTGAATTTATAACATAACCAGCGTTTGCACACATGTTACTGTTTCAAGTTTCAAATTATTATATTTTATTATCCGTAGTCTATTTGAAAGTAACCAATGCCTTCATACTCTCTTTGCTTTGGTTTCTTGTCATCAGTAGTCTGCTTGCTATTTGTGCTTTGATGTAACCTTCTCGCCTCTCGTGGCTGTAAACATGGCCCGCTGCTTCTGTGACCATTTTCACACATCTCTCCACACTTTGAGTGTGGGAAGGCCACTTCGGCACCTGCATTGGAGTCTCTTTAAGGTTTCTCAATTCTTGGCTAGTTAGACTTGTTGTCAATGGTGGCTCTAAGACTTCCAAACTCAAGTCAACCAATTCTGACAATTTGGTGGCATTGACGTTTATTGGGGGAACTTTTCTTGAATGAAACGAACAGTCTCCCAACTGGTCGTCATCTATTAGCGTTCCTCTAATCTTTAGAATGACTTCTACAGCCTCGGTTCGGAGATTGGTACATTGACTGCAAAGCATTGCTTGCAAAACTGCTTCTGATCGAGCATACCAAGCGGACCTTCTTGCCACAGGTAACACGATGTCCCTCACTACCTTCCTCTGTGTTCTTACTAGCTGCAATTGAAACAAAAGGTGATTGGGCCCATCCACCCACATAGGATTAAGTTTCACACTAAACCACTGGGGAAGATAAACTCCAATAATAAATTCAACAATTAACCTCAAATTCTTCAGCACTTTGCCCTTCAATTCGTGTTTGGAAATCCAAATCCTGCAGAAACGAAGAGCTGTAGTTAACCAACGGCTGTGACTGACAGGTCCAATCTCCAAGAGAGCCAATGACTGAGGCACTTCTCCTGATCTTATTGCTTGGGCAATACGATAAGCATAGGATTGATCTGTGCTGAGATCTTTGATGACTCCTTCAGACAACGCCGGAAGGGGAGGGCCAACTTTGACCTTTGGAAAGGTTGTATTTATTTCTAGTTGTGTTGCTTCATCCAGCATGATGCCAAGGGGACCTGACCACTTGTTGTTGCTCTTTGTAGGACCATCAAGTTCCTGGATGAGATGACGAAGAGGTAGCTCGCCTGTATGTAAATCACATACAACCCAAACAAGTCTTCTTCCTAGTTTTTTCTCTAAATGCGTCATTACACCCCCCTGCCATCCGGTGTTCACTGCAGTTGAATCTCCACCAACAGCCTGCAGTGAACTGCCAAGTCCTCTCTCCTGAACCCAACATAAAATATGATCAGCAATGACCTCTGCATGTTTCTTCCCTTCTACTTCAGTTTCGGGAGCAAAGTGAAACAAAAACCGACCACCAGGCTCAGAACAGACAGAGTAGTGTTCTTCTTTGATGAGACCTGGAAACTTTCTGTTCACTCCCTCTACTTCTAGCAAAACTTTTGTGTCATCTATTCTTCCATCAAACAAAAGACAGGAGAGCCCTCCCTCGCTTAAATCTTTTTCATGCTGATCAGATATTTCCTTCATTATTTTTTCTTGTGCTCTTCTAATTTTATTATGATCTATCACCAAAGATACATCCTCTCGGCTGATGAGGCCTGCATCTATCCAAGCGGCAGTTGCAATTTCTGCAGCCTCACGAAGTCCAGCATGGTGGCGAATACTAGCTAAAGCAATGTTTGAAATATTTCTTGTGTTGTATTTCATTTTCTTTGGTAAAGGTTCAGATGGCTCTTTGGAACTATCATCTGATGTTGCTTCCTGTTCATCAGAAGAACTATCAAAGAAGTGATAAACATCTTGACACAGCTCTTCCTCTCTTTGGATGGCTTCTTCACTCTTCATTTTCTTCTTTTGTTCCCTCTCTCGGATTTGTTCTCTCTTCTTGGCATTAGCAATCTGCTTCTTTGTTTCTGAATAATCTATTGAACCCATTTGCATACTTCCTTGGCCTTCTGCCTTTGTCCTCTGTTCCTTTATAAATTCAAGCTCTAAAACAGGGATCTTCTTTTCACGAGGACAACCACAATCAATGTGGGAATTATTTTCTCTCTTACCTGAGTGAGAACAGTTGGATTCAGAACATAATTGTATGGAGCACTTGCAGGTCAAAATGTCAAACAGAGTATCAAGTGTGTGCAGAAATTCATTTTTCCTGGCCAAGTTTCCTTTACCAAGTGATGTTTCAACTGCTTTGTGCCATAATTTCGTTAGTTTTAGCTCAATAGTTCGACACTGATTAATCACAGGTGGTTTGAATAGTGCATTAGCTTTTGTCCATTGATGCAGAAGAGGGACTATCATGTCATTTATGAGTTCTTTATCTGTATAGTTCCTTCTGTCCTTTGCATTTTTTTCTCGAAGGAGTAACCCTAATCTTAGCATGTCTCTCACTGTTGGAAGTTCTGATACAGGAAGCTCCTTCCCTTTACCAACTAGCAGGCTCAAGTGGGTTGACAAGTGACTTCTTGTCTTCAATTTTGACATCTTCACACTATCTGACAAATAGAAAAATATTTCAATGTTTCATAATTCAATTGTTGTTTCAAAAAATATCAATTTGTTTATCAAAAATGCTGTAACAGAAATAACATAATTATTTCTTAGAACATAATGTTTTATACAATGATATAAGTAACTGCGACAATCAATATGCCCTACTTACAATAATTAAAATGTAGAATTCGTCTGGTAGAGTAGGTGCAAGTGCAATGAGAGCAAACCACCGTCTATGATATCTAGAAGGAGAGTGAGCCGGGCGCCTTATCCTCACGCTTGGTACAAGTCAAAACAAGAATTAAACTGTCCCACACGGAGAGCCTGTTCATGTTCATGTTCTGACATGCATATTGTACACAAGCTATAGAACCATAAAATACTCCATAATCCATATGCTTACATGAGATTAGTTAATATCAAGTGAATAATTCTAATCAAGTCTCATTAATTTGTTGAAATACTGATATTTGAAACTTTAAGGTATAATTGATGTAGGTGAGGGTTATTTCAATTCATTTTTGTTTGCTAATCTCAAGTTTAGACATAAAGAGGCACAATATTTTGACTACCAAATTTGATTTTTAACATGTTGACAAAATTGACACACCCTACTGTATTAACGCTTCTGGCGTGGAGTAGGTAACGAAAAAAAAAAAGTCACGCCTCCCCCACCTGTTGATCTTTGACCTAATGCTGTACCAGCTGTAAAAGTGATGAGGGAAGGGGGGGGAGGTGGGTGAGAAGGATGTAAAGGATGGAGGGGGTATGATGTAGGAGAGAGGGAGAGGGCAAAGAGGAAGACAGAGGAGAGGGAGAGGGGAAAAACAAGTATCAGAGATTTTAATTCCTTGGCCGGAAGTCTACAAGGAGTGTGTGTGTGCAACAACATGTAATTTAGTGCAGATTAATTCAGACTTAAAGACATGGTGTGCTGTGGCCACCTGCACCTTCTGTGTCTGTATGTCTGTCATGATCTAGTGTTTGTCTGTTTGTTAGTTTGTCTGTTCATGTGTCTGTCTGCGTGTGTACCTTGCTTTAGTGTTGTGTGTCTGTCTGTGTATTACTCTGTCTATAGAGATGTCTGTCTGCTCTGTCTTTATCTTGAGCTAGTGTCAGTGTGTGTGTGTGTGTGTGTGTGTGTGTGTGTGTGTTAGTTTGAACGAATTTGTCTGTTTTTATGTCTGTCTTGATCAAACTAAATATGCGTATGTGTGTGTCCGTCTAACACTAAAACGCTAACTCGTAAAGGAACAATAAATTACCTTACGTGATGTATATAGGGAGAATTACCTTACGTGATGTATATAGGGAGAATTACCTTACGTGATGTATATAGGGAGAATTACCTTACGTGATGTATATAGGGAGAATTACCTTACGTGATGTATATAGGGAGAATTACCTTACGTGATGTATATAGGGAGAATTACCTTACGTGATGTATATAGGGAGAATTACCTTACGTGATGTATATAGGGAGAATTACCTTACGTGATGTATATAGGGAGAATTACAAAGAAGAAAATTAGTTAATGAGGTTCCATCGTGTGTGGTTGAGGTGTTGGCGACAGCTACTACACCTTATACAGATTCACGCTCAGGTGGAGCGAGGGTCGGCCAGCCTAAAGCATGAAGAGCAACCAATTATTAATGTGTGCTGGTATAACTGTCTGTCTCTGTCTGTCTGTCTGTCTGCCTCTCTGTGTCTGTCTTTTTTTCCAATCTCCCTCTTTATCTACCTAACTACCAATCTATCTTTCTATCTCTCTATCTATCTACAGTGTCTCTCTCTTTCGTTTGTCTGTCTGTCTGTCTCTGTCTCTGTCTGTCTAGGTAGTTCCCCAGCGTGGCACTTAACATGTATAAGGACGAGCTAACTCACTCATTTCGTGGACTGTTTTTTGCGTTGTAATTTTTTGGGGGTCTTCGCTAACAAGCTCTTCACCAGAGAGTGAGATGTAACTGGAGTGTGTGTGTGTGTGTGTGTGTGTGTGTGTGTGTGTGTGTGTGTAATAATAATAATAATAATAATAATAATAATAATAATAATAATAATAATTAACGGTTTATTGAAAGAGCTTGGCAGCCAGAAGGCTGAAAATATACAGTTACATATTTGGGGAATGGGTTACGAATTACAAATAATATACAAGTAACATAAGTGACACAAATAAGACATATAATAACTAGATGTGGAAAAGCTCAAACTACAGTTCATTTCAACATAGTGACAGTGTAAGGAGCAGTGTTTACTGGGAGTGAATACACTGATTTATTACAAGTTGTTGATAATTTTTACAATGGTTGGGACTGGGCTGTTCTTATAGCGATCAGTTCGTGCACGTATGGGCTGGATGCGGTTGTGGTGTCGAACAGCAATTCTCGGACAAGGGATCTCAGGTGGTAGTAGGAGCCGGTGTCGGGGATGGTGTAGAAGCTTCTTACCAAATTTGCAGATGAGGTCGTGGTGATGGTCAGTGAGAGTCGAAAGGGTCAGTGTGTTGAGCGCTTCTTGATATGTGGAGTAGGAAGGGGAGAGAATAATCTTGCATGCCCTCTTTTGCACTTTTTCTAGGTGTTTACGTTGTGTGGCATTTAGGGAGGAAGACCAGGTGGGGGAGGCATAGGTGAGCTTGGGAAGTATGAATGTTGTGTAAACACTGAGGAGCTCGTGTGCAGGAACTCCGAGGGACTTGAGTCGGCGGAGGAGTTGGAGACGGAAACTGGAGGATTTGACAACTTCACTGACGTGTGGTTTCCAATTTAGTTTGTTGTCTATGGTGACGCCGAGGAGCTTCGTGGAATCTACAACCTGGAGTGTGTTCGGACCTAGAGTAATGGAAGGAGGTGGGACAATGTCGGAGGAGAGGTTGATGTGCATAACCATGGTCTTGGTATGGTTGATGGTGACATGGTTGTTGGTGGCCCAGTTTTGGAGACTGTTCAATAAATCCTGAAGGGCGGTATAGTTGGGAGCAGAATTGTTGACGCTGATCCCAATGGTGGAGTCGTCGACATATTTCCAGCGAGCAGGGGTTTCTCTTAGGGCATCATTGATGAGCATAAGGAAGCAGAGTGGTCCCATCTTGGTGCCTTGGGGGACGCCACAGGTGAGTGACTGAAAGGTGGAGACAGCCCCTCGGAAGCGTACAGCTTGGCGTCGGTCACTGAGGAAGTCTGTAAGCCATGGTATGAGACTTCTCCGAAGCCCGAGGTCAATAGCTTTGTTGATGATTATATTGTGGTCGACTAGGTCGAACGCTTTAGTGAAATCAATGAAGGCGACAGCTACAGACGTTTTTCGTTTCTCGAGATGGCGGTATATGTAATCGAGAAAGCTGACAAGACAGTGAGTGGTGGAGGAAGTTTTCATGTTGCCAAATTGCTGAGGGTCTACGACTCCTGCAATATCAGCATAAGCCCAGTGTGTGTGTGTGTGTGTGTGTGTTATAATCTTAAAGCGTTCACGTACAGTATATGTAAAAGCTTGTAAACCCGGACCATTACGCTCACCATCACCATTAAAACTCACCATCACCTCTTCTCACCATTACGTCACCATCATTCCTTTTAGCTATCTTTTTTATCATTACTTCTTCATTCATACTTCAGTGGTGCACCAGTAACCCTTCACCAGTGAATAGTTCCTCCAGTCACCTCACCATCATTTCACCATAATATCACCATTCTCATCGTTACCTCACTGTGGCCTTCCCAAGAACTTCACCATCTCTTTTACTATCACCATCACCTCACCATTACTTCACCATAACCCCAGGGTCCGTTGCTACCCACACGATGACGTCACCATCTGCAACGAGGACAATTTTTCTACTCCATGTCCGGTGCTTCTGGCTCGTGTGAGTAACCATAGTGTAGGTGTAGACAGCGGTGGTGAGAGTGCACTTGGTAGGCCTCTCCATTGTGGGTGAGAGTATGAAAGGCAGACACTCATAATATTTAAAGTGTTTACCATGGAAGCTGTGACTCCCCCCCCCCCCCCTAGTTCGCCAGGCCACCGCCAGGGGGACATTGATCAACATTCCAGAAGTTGTATTTATGTTACATGTGGTATTTTTGCAGTTTTTCTTCAATAATTTATTTATTTTCGCAGTTCTTAACGTGATTTTAAACTCAAATAGCAGAGTTACCGTGGCGCTGTTGTTTATAACTGTTTGGTATTCTTTTGTATGTGTTTTGGTATAGGTTCTTGCAAAATTTCTTCATGATTCACGACACTCATACACACGACAGTCAAACACGCACACACAAGTGTATCTTGAGTTAGTAGCCAAGATTGGCTGTAAAAGGGCCACACACAGCTTCAATACAATTGTAACTCTGCTATTGGAGTATAAATTCATACAAATCCTGAGAAAAACTACGAAAATATATGAATTATTAAAGAAAAACAACAAAACCACCTTCACAAAAGCCGACAGTAGACCGCTGGCGGTGGCCTGACGAACTACGTCTAGCACCGCCGGGACCAGTTCGAGGCTGGGCCCAGCCAGTTGCTTTTTTTTTTTTTAATGGGAATTAGCCCACCCGGGCACAGATCAAACGACCCACAACGGGGTCGGGGGGGGGGGGGGGCGAAAAAGGAACAGAAATAAATTTAAAATATAGAAGAAAAAGGTTATACTGTGTTAATGTACACCAGGAGGAGGGTTTCTGTTTACTGGGGTTGGCGTCTCTTGGTGCCGCAGTAGGTGATTGGTGCTTTGGTAGAGTTAGTTTGTCTAACTGTCTCTGTCCGTCTGTCTCTCAGTCTCTGTCTGTAAAAATCGGTCAACTTAAAATCATTAAATTCGCTGGATGGCCAAAAAGATAATAATATCATCAATTCCATTTATTTTAGAAGGACTTATTCATTTTTGTTGAAATCATGGACATACAAAGCCAATATATCTACATTTGATTCTACCAGTGTGAATGGCAAAGTTAATTAATATCACCACTCCAACTGTTGGCCCAAACAAGTCGTAAAGTAGTTCTTTTTTGTAATACATCGAGTCACTAAGGGAATATAAAAATAAAACATGAATTTAGGTCACTGAATTTATCTTATTAGTAGCAAATTGTGGTTAAACTGATGCACAAATGAAACATGCCTGGGAAGTACCTAGCACTAGTTACCTATTAAAATATGAAATCTAGGCTAATAAGTAATTATACTAAGGAAATGATTATTTTGGTAGTGATGGACTGTTATTAATTGCGCTCATTACGAAAATTGGGTCGATATTAATTCTGATAAAGGACGTCATTGACCATCCCAGAGGAAGCTGTTCTCACCACTCTTCAAATAGACCATTTACGACTTTTTTTTAGTTCAATTTGATTTCAATACATTTCTACACATAAATTAGTTGTATTAGTTATCTTAAAGGCTTACCTTTTATGATGGTTAGGCGAATTTGGAGGATATAAACGGCGAGTAGAGGCTGGCGGCATTTTTCGTACACAAACATGGACCGCTTTTAAAAAGAACAATACAATTCTGCATGTGCTGTTCTGTATGGAGTATATCGTATAACAAATATTATTCCTTTGCAGATTTATACATTTTATGTCCATCCAAATCAATTTTCTTTCTTTTGGTTTCAAAAATAGTTGCCGGACGACATTTCCCCATGTTCCAATAACGATGGCTGTCCACGGGTGAACCTCGTGGAGAACTGAAGTTGTTCCTGGAAATGAAATGGAAGGATGATTTACTAAGTTGATATTGTGTTCTCCTCTATCTCTCTCTTGTGTGTGGTTTTTTTTTACGGGAATTAGCCAACCCGGGCACAGGTCAAACGACCCACAACGGAGCCTGGGGGGCGAAAAAAAAGAACTTTATTTTTATGAGATTCTGTCTGTTCGTCCATCTTGTGCGGGCAATCAACATGGTAGGTAGTGAGCCGGTCGAGTCTCTGTTGTTTTGACGCTTTTTTGTTTTTTTAATGCCCCAATTTAAAAGAGTGACTTACAGTAGATGAATTCACCATTTGGGGGTAAGGGTGGGGGAGTGAGGGTGGGGGTGGGGGTTGGCGGGGTGAGGGTGGAGGGTGGGGGATGAGGGGTGTGGTAATGGAGAAGGTTTAGGTGAGGGAATTGAGTGGACAAAGACTTGAGAATCCAACAGACATATACACAAGATAGTCATACACACACATACATGGCAGTCATATGCACAAGACAGTCATACACGCACACACACACACGAGAGTCATGTACACAAGAAGACAAGTCATACACGCCCACATAGCTTGAATGTTGTACGGAGTGCCCCATTATATCTCTATGTTAATAAACGTCTACTTTTGGAGGTCGACTGCGTAAATATATGAATTATTAAAGAAAAACAGGAAAAACAGCTAATGTAACATAAATAGACCTTCCAAAAAGTCGATAGTAATTCCCCTGCCTGTGACACGACGAAGTAAGTACCTCTATCTAGCTCCTCCAGTCCCAGATCGAGGCAAGGCCAAGGCAGTTGATCACTTATTAACTAAACTCTCGGGTAGGTGTTGGGTGGTGTGGTGCAGTGCGTGGTGAAGGGTGGTGAAGTGTTGGGTAGGGTGGTGTGGGGTGGTGTAAGGTAAGGTTAGGTAGGGTAGGACATCCCGTCTATAACCCCCCACCCACACCCATCATCCTCTCGCCCATCCTGGGAGGTGGGGAATGGTACCATCCGTCAGCCAACAACAGAAGGTACCAAGAACCACTGACTGGGAAGGGTGAGAGGATGAAGGGGTGGGTGGGAAGAGAGGGTAGTGTAGTGGGTGGTGTACTAAAAAAAAAAAAAATAAATAAAAAAAAAAAAAAATAAAAAAATTTTAGTGTAGGGGTAGTGTAGTAAAAAAAAGAAAAAAAAAGTGTAGTGGGTCGTTGCGTTGCGTTGGGTTCGTTGCGTTGCGGTGGGTCGTTGGGTTCGTGGCGTTGCGGTGGGTCGTTGGGTTCGTTGCGTTGGGTCGTTGGGTTCGTTGCGTTGCGTTGGGTTCGTTGCGTTGCGGTGGGTCGTTGGGTTCGTTGCGTTGCGGTGGGTCGTTGGGTTCGTTGCGTTGGGTCGTTGGGTTCGTTGCGTTGCGTTGGGTCGTTGGGTTCGTTGCGTTGCGGTGGGTCGTTGGGTTCGTTGCGTTGCGTTGGGTCGTTGGGTTCGTTGCGTTGCGGTGGGTCGTTGGGTTCGTTGCGTTGCGGTGGGTCGTTGGGTTCGTTGCGTTGCGGTGGGTCGTTGGGTTCGTTGCGTTGCAGTTGGTCGTTGGGTTCGTTGCGTTGCGGTGGGTCGTTGGGTTCGTTGCGTTGCGGTGGGTCGTTCGATTCTTTTGAGAATAATAATTAGAACATTTATAATTACTGTAATTCCTGGTCATTTGTCAACAACATCAGAATTGAGACAGCACAAATAATAAGTCATAAAATAGGGTAGTGTGGTGTAGGGTGGTGTATTGGGGGTGTAGGACATCCCGACTATAACCACCCACCCACACCCATCATCCTCTCACCCATCCTGGGAGGTGGAGAATGGTACCATGAGAGAGCCAACAACAGAAGGTACCAAGAACCACCGACTGGGAAGGGTGAGAGGATGAAGGGGTGGGTGGGGTGAGAGGGATGATGGGGAGTGGGGGATGAGGAGAGGGAACCCACATCCTTCCCAGGAAGTGGAGAATGGTACAATACGTCAGGCGCCGACAGAAGGTATCAGGACCCACCGACTGGGAAGTGTGTGTGTAGGGTGGTGTAGTGTGGGGTATGGTGGTGTAGTGAGGGTGTAGTGGGTGGTGTAGTATGGGGTATGGTGGTGTAGGGTGGTGTACGGTAAGGCACCAGGACCCACCGACTGGGAAGTGTGTGTGTAGGGTGGTGTAGTGGGTGGTGTAGTGTGGGGTATGGTGGTGTAGTGGGGGTGTAGTGGGTGGTGTAGTATGGGGTATGGTGGTGTAGGGTGGTGTACGGTAAGGTACCAGGACCCACCGACTGGGAAGTGTGTGTGTAGGGTGGTGTAGTGGGTGGTGTAGTGTGGGGTATGGTGGTGTAGTGGGGGTGTAGTGGGTGGTGTAGTATGGGGTATGGTGGTGTAGGGTGGTGTACGGTAAGGTTTCAGGACCCACCGACTGGGAAGGGTGTGGAATCCCCCCATCCCCCATCCACACCCATCCTGGGAGGTGGAGAATGGCACCATCCGGTAGTTGGCAACGGAAGGTATCAGGACCCACCGACTGGGAAGGGTGTGGAATCCCCCCATCCCCCATCCACACCCATCCTGGGAGGTGGAGAATGGTACCATCCGGTAGTTGGCAACGGGAGGTATCAGGACCCACCGACTGGGAAGTGTGTGTGTAGGGTGGTGTAGTGGGTGGTGTAGTGTGGGGTATGGTGGTGTAGTGGGGGTGTAGTGGGTAGTGTAGTATGGGGCATGGTGGTGTAGGTGGTGTACGGTAAGGTATCAGCACCCACCGACTGGGAAGGGTGTGGAATCCCCCCATCCCCCATCCACACCCATCCTGGGAGGTGGAGAATGGCACCATCCGGTAGTTGGCAACGGAAGGTATCAGGACCCACCGACTGGGAAGGGTGTGTGTAGGGTGGTGTAGTGTGGGGTATGGTGGTGTAGTGGGGGTGTAGTGGGTGGTGTAGTATGGGGTATGGTGGTGTAGGGTGGTGTACGGTAAGGTATCAGGACCCACCGACTGGGAAGGGTGTGGAATCCCCCCATCCCCCATCTATCTGTGTCTCTGTGTCTGACTGTTTCTGCCAGTCTGTCTCACAATATCGATCTCTGTCTGTCTTTCTGATTTTCTGCCTCTGTTTTTCTGTCTGTCTGTCTCTTTCGTCTATATGTTAGTCTATGTCGCCGTCTCTGTTTCTGTCTGTCCCTCTATTTCTCCGTCTGTCTGTCTGTTAGTTGTCTGCTTGTGTCTGCGACAAACAGACAGACAGGCAGACAGAAAGAAACGGACACAGAGACACACAGACAGAGATTGAGATATAAAGACAGACAGAGACTCAGACACACAGGCAGAGGCACAGACAGACATGACAGAGACCAACAGACAGACAGAGATTCCTACAAGTCTCCGCTCGTCTGTTTGTCTGTCTGTATGTCTTTTTCTGTCTGTGTCTTTCGGTGTGTTTGTCTGACGGTTTCTGTCTGTTTCTGTGTGTCTGTCTGTTTAATGTCTGTCTGTGTGTGTCCGTCCGTCTGTCTGTTTTTCTAACTGTCTCTGTTTGTCTGTCTGTCTACAAATCCTCCCTAAGGAATCCTATCCTATAAATCAACATACCCGACCACCGCCCCCCCCCCCCCCCCCGGTCCCCCAACAAAAAATAAATAAATAATTAACAAAATAAAAATAAATAAATAAATTAATAAATAAAAAAATAAAAAATAAAATAAAATAAAATAATAAATAAATACAATAAAATAAAATACCAACCAACCTCCTAACACAGCAACACCCCCCCCCCCCCCCCAGACAAACCCGCACAGAAATACTTACAATTCTCCATACCCAACCTCAGCGACAACCCTCTCAATAAAAACAACCTAACTCAACAACTCCCTTCAACAAAAAACAGACAGAGAGACAGAGACAGAACAGACAGCCAGAGACCGACATAGTGGAAAGACAGAGAGGCTGAGACAGAACGAGACAAACACAGACACAGACAGACAGTGACAGACATTGTAAAAATAGACTGGCAGACAGAGACAGACTGACGGACAGACAAACAGAGATACAAAGACAGACAGAGACTGAGAGACAGACGGACAGAGACAGTTAGACAAACTAACTCTACCAAAGCACCAATCACCTACTGCGGCACCAAGAGACGCCAACCCCAGTAAACAGAAACCCTCCTCCTGGTGTACATTAACACAGTATAACCTTTTTCTTCTATATTTTAAATTTATTTCTGTTCCTTTTTCGCACACCCCCCCCCCCCCCCCAGGCCCCGTTGTGGGTCGTTTGATCTGTGCCCGGGTGGGCTAATTCCCATTAAAAAAAAAAGCAACTGGCTGGGCCCAGCCAGTTGCTCACTTGAACTTATCACTCGAGTGGGTGACAACACAAGTATGAGAGTATTCCCCGCACTACCCTGTATGGGTAGTGATGTAGGCGACCTGTCATCTCGACCCTTGACTGAACTTGAATACTGCTACGAATATGGCTATAACTATGACTGCCCTCACCCTTCCTGGGAGGTGGAGAATGGTACCATCCGGTAGTTGGCAACGGAAGGTATCAGGACCCACCGACTGGGAAGGGTGTGGAATCCCCCCATCCCCCATCCACACCCATCCTGGGAGGTAGAGAATGGTACCATCCGGTAGTTGGCAACGGAAGGTATCAGGACCCACCGACTGGGAAGGGTGCAGAATCCCCCCATCCCCCATCCACACCCATACTGGGAGGTGGAGAATGGTACCATGAGGTAGTTGGCAACGGAAGGTATCAGGACCCACCTACTGGAAAGGGTGTGAAATCCCCCCATCCCCCATCCACACCCATCCTGGGAGGTGGAGAATGGTACCATCCGGTAGTTGGCAACGGAAGGTATCAGGACCCACCGACTGGGAAGGGTGTGGAATCCCCCCATCCCCCATCCACACCCATACTGGGAGGTAGAGAATGGTACCATCCGGTAGTTGGCAACGGAAGGTATCAGGACCCACCGAATAGGAAGGGTGTGGAATCCCCCCATCCCCCATCCTCGCCCATCCTTGGAGGTGTAGAATGGTACCATCTGTCAGGCGCCGACGGAAGGTATCAGGACCCACCGACTGGGAAGGGTGTAGAAGCCCCCCATCCACACCCATCCTGGGAGGTGGAGAATGGTACCATCCGGTAGTTGGCAACGGAAGGTATCAGGACCCACCGAATAGGAAGGGTGTGGAATCCCCCCCATCCCCCATCCTCGCCCATCCTTGGAGGTGTAGAATGGTACCATCTGTCAGGCGCCGACGGAAGGTATCAGGACCCACCGACTGGGAAGGGCGTGGAATCCCCCTCATCCACCCCCCCATCCCACCCATCCCCCTCCCCCATCCTCGCCCATCCTGGGAGGTGGTGAATGGTACCATCCGTCAGGCGCAGACGGAAGGTATCAGGACCCACCGACTGGGAAGGGCGTGGAATCCCCCCCCCATCCCCCCAATCCCCCCCCCATCCCCCTCCCCCATCCTCGCCCATCCTGTTAGGTGGTGAATGGTACCATCCGTCAGGCGCAGACGGAAGGTATCAGGACCCACCGACTGGGAAGGGTGTGGAATCCCCCCCCATCCCCTCCCCCATCCCCCCATCCCCCCATCCCCTCCCCCATCCCCCCCATCCCCCTCCCCCATCCTCGCCCATCCTGGGAGGTGGTGAATGGTACCATCCGGTAGTTGGCAACGGAAGGTATCAGGACCCACCGACTGGGAAGGGTGTAGAAGCCCCCCATCCCTCCCCCATCCCCCTCCCCCATCCTCGCCCATCCTGGGAGGTGGTGAATAGTACCATCCGTCAGGCGCAGACGAAAGGTATCACGACCCACCGACTGGGAAGGGCGTGGAATCCCCCCCATCCCCCTCCACCATCCTCGCCCATCCTGTGAGGTGGTGAATGGTACCATCCGTCAGGCGCAGACGGAAGGTATCAGGACCCACCGACTGGGAAGGGCGTGGAATCCCCCCCCCCCCATCCCCCCATTCCCCGCCCATCCCCCTCCCCTATCCCCCATCCTCGCCCATCCTGAGAGGTGGTGAATGGTACCATCCGTCAGGCGCAGACGGAAGGTATCAGGACCCACCGACTGGGAAGGGCGTGGAATCCCCCCCCCCCCATCCCCCTCCCCCATCCTCGCCCATCCTGGGAGGTGGTGAATGGTACCATCCGTCAGGCGCAGACGGAATGTATCAGGACCCACCGACTGGGAAGGGCGTGGAATCCCCCCCCATCCCCCCCTATCCCCCCCCCCATCCCCCTCCCCCATCCTCGCCCATCCTGGGAGGTGGTGAATGGTACCATCCGTCAGGCGCAGGCGGAAGGTATCAGGACCCACCGACTGGGAAGGGCGTGGAATCCTCCCCCATCCCCCCATCCCCCCCATCCCCCCCTCCCCCATCCCCCCCATCCTCGCCCATCCTGGGAGGTGGAGAATGGTACCATCCGTCAGGCGCCGACGGAAGGTATCAGGACCCACCGACTGGGAAGGGCGTGGAATCCCCCTCATCCACCCCCCCCCATCCCCTCCCCCATCCCCCTCCCCCATCCTCGCCCATCCTGGGAGGTGGTGAATGGTACCATCCGGTAGTTGGCAACGGAAGGTATCAGGACCCACCGACTGGGAAGGGTGTAGAAGCCCCCCATCCCTCCCCCATCCCCCTCCCCCATCCTCGCCCATCCTGGGAGGTGGTGAATAGTACCATCCGTCAGGCGCAGACGAAAGGTATCACGACCCACCGACTGGGAAGGGCGTGGAATCCCCCCCATCCCCCTCCACCATCCTCGCCCATCCTGTGAGGTGGTGAATGGTACCATCCGTCAGGCGCAGACGGAAGGTATCAGGACCCACCGACTGGGAAGGGCATGGAATCCCCCCCCCATCCCCCCATTCCCCGCCCATCCCCCTCCCCCATCCCCTATCCTCGCCCATCCTGAGAGGTGGTGAATGGTACCATCCGTCAGGCGCAGACGGAAGGTATCAGGACCCACCGACTGGGAAGGGCGTGGAATCCCCCCCCCCCCCCATCCCCCTCCCCCATCCTCGCCCATCCTGGGAGGTGGTGAATGGTACCATCCGTCAGGCGCAGGCGGAAGGTATCAGGACCCACCGACTGGGAAGGGCGTGGAATCCTCCCCCATCCCCCCCTCCCCCATCCCCCCCATCCTCGCCCATCCTGGGAGGTGGAGAATGGTACCATCCGTCAGGCGCCGACGGAAGGTATCAGGACCCACCGACTGGGAAGGGCGTGGAATCCACCCCATCCCCCCAGAGTGAGGTGGACTTAACTCCTACACCTTCTACTTTCCTACCCCCTCCTATCTTCCCGCCCCCATACCCTCCTATCTTCCCCATACCCTCCTATCCTCCCCCTGCGTCACTAGTGGTTTATCAGGCACGTCGTGAAGGTGACTTAACCCAAACCAGTCGAATGTAATCACATTATTACCATTTAGACTGCCTCTGACCTGTTGTAGGAGTGTACACACGTTTTGATTAAAGAACCGCAATTCTTGTATCTATTCCCCAAACGACCCCCGCCAGCCCAGGTCCTGCGCCGTATGATATATCATTCTATATGGGGACGTGAGGGCGATTCCATATCACCCACAATTTCTTTCCTATATGATATATCGAAGAGGAAGTTCATTTTTTAAGATCACTTCACAAGGCACACCTACCCTACCCTACCCTACCCTACCCTACCCTATATTATTGGTTATATCTCCCTATATATGTAAACATAAGTGAACCAAGGCAGAGCTCTCCCAGTCCCTTCTAAATAAAACATGCCTACATGCCGTTCTCTCATCCTCCTCCTCTTCCTCGTTCCTCA